>VYZP01066020.1:0-16094 GCA_013400635.1 Hypocryptadius cinnamomeus | reverse complement strand
TCATACTGAGAGGGCACAACAGGGCCCAACCTCTCAAAGAGTTACCATGCAGTGGGGAGAAGAGTTAAGCAAGGAACAGGATTTCAAACTGAACCCAAGAGCTGACTCATCAGGAGATGCTGCAACTGTTTTGGGGAGAGAGGGTTGGTTTCTCAGTAGCAGGAGCTGAGAGATGACAGCAAGCAACACTCTGAAATTCACAAACCTGTCTAAAGCTGCTGTGGTGCTGCCTATGGTGAGAGCTTGTAGCTTCCCAGCTGTGACTAGGTGGGACAGAGGAAGAGAAACAGTGAGAAGCAAAGGGAAGGTCGTTCTCAGAGCACCTTCCTGCCCAACGCAGCGAACCCTGGAAAGACAGCCTTTTCCCAGGAGTTTTAATGTTAGTATCCCCATGTTGGTAAAGATGCACCAAGACCTTGAGAAACTCTGGATCACTCAAGCTTCCTTGGGCATTACAGAAATATTTTAAATCCTGAGTGGTTTAGGGCACAGCAGAGTTAAGGATCATGGTATCTGGTAGAGCACTAATGGAATATCAAGAGTTTCCTTCACCCTGTCCCTCACTGAGAGGCTTCATTTTACATCTGTCCTGTTTCAGCTCTCCTTGCTCTATTAATTGCATGGGAAAAGGATTAAGTCTCCAAAGTGTACCTTTCTATGACATATAGTGTCCTACACAGACCAAGGATATTTGAACACTCTTGTGCTGTAAGTGTAACCTCCAGTAATGGGAGGTTGTGTTAACACTTTTCTCCTTTTCACTACCTTTTACATCACAACAAACCAAGTGAAGCCTGCAGCTCTACACTGCCTAGAAGTTGTACTGTAAGTAAAAATTAGGAAATCTTCCTCAACTGCTCTGCAGCTATCTGTGAAGGCACATAGTGAAAATTGGATAATGGAATCCCAGTCTTCTGGAAGGCCAAAACTAGAGGAACTCTGGACACAATTTTTCAAGCTGGAAGGGTTCTTGAGTCAAGTGATCACCTTCTTTCAAAATGAAAAGAGAAGAGAGAGACCTTTTCCTTTTCACAAAGATTAAGTGAAAAATTTTGTCAATATTCTGTGCTGTATAAATATGAAGACACTACCGGCATTCTTAGCAATTTGTTTAGGCATCAGAATAACATATTTTCACCCTTAGAAATATGTTAGCAACATCTTCTTACAAAAAATGAAATTATTAAAGTTTCAGACCAAGTTTCTTTCAGGTGTTTTCTTACAGAAACAACACAGAAATTTCAAAATGTTTCTCCCTCCTGAGATCCTAATAGCTGGAATGGGACTGCTCTATGCTTACAAAGCCCAAGCAAAACATCATTCCTTTGCCATCTCCAGATTCCAGAATCTTAGCACATTTTTCTATGCTTTATGTTCTTGGAATCTCTCTACCAAAGCAGGAAATTACAAGAGAATTGCAATTGTCATTTGGGTTTTGCTTTGTTTAGTCTTTTCAAGAACATTTCAAGAATGGTTTTTATCCCTGTGTTTATTACAAAAAGCTTGAGAATGTGATTCATAGAGGCTCAGAAGCTAGCACCTGAATAGAAGGAAATACAAATTTACAGCTCTGTAATTCAAAGACAATGCTACATGTGGTGAAATGGGACAAGAAGAGGTTGATACACGATTTTTGCATACGGAGGCTCTAGCTGGGATATTGCTTCACAGTCCAGGGCCAGGACAAGTATGTCCTGAGATCTTTGCCTGGGGCCAGCCCCAGGGCTTGGGCTCCCAAAGCTGAAAGGGACCACAGCTGAGCAAAGCACTTCCAAAGAAACCCTTTTGTATGTCTTTCTCCATACTACATTTTTCAGTGCCATAAACAAGCAGAAAATTCTGTTCTGTGCTCAGAAAAGCAAAGACTTGTTTCTGCAGTCTACACACTGAGCTTTAAAACTGACTTTCCCTGCTTTTCATTACCACTCCCCTCAGCCATCCTGTAGTCTCACCACTGCAGAGTGAAGACGCCTCAGGGAGGGAGCCTCAGGTGCTCAGCCATGTGTCTGGCCAGGGGTAACTCACGGTTCCTAGATATTACTGAGTGATCCTTGTTCCTGCCTTTTGGCTGCAAATGAGACCTTAAGGAAAGACAGACTTGCTTCTCTACCTAAAACTCTGAGCTCCTAGTTGTGACACTGCTTGGGAGAAAGATTAAAGGGGTGGCTCATTGCAAGCTCAGGAAAGCTTTTTCCAGGGACTTGGATCAATCTCAGCCCGAGGGCAGATGTACCACTTCTTTAGGGAAGGAGGTGAGAAATTCTCTGGTGGTTATGGTTTTCAGCAAAGATGAGTAAGTGAAATAAACAGACTCTAACACCAGAGTTCAGGAGCAAGGAGATACAGAGCAATGAGTGTAAACAAGAACTGTCTGTTTAGCAGAAATAATGAGACAATAGCAGATGGTCAGAAAAGGATTCACTGGAGCTGGTAGAGAGGGAGGGAAGCCTCTTGGGCCGCATGGTTGCTGCAATAGTTTTATTGATTTATTCCGTGCTTTGATATTACCTTTGGAAATCTATCTCAAGGAAAATTTTTAATGAGTAAACATCTTTAAAACTATTACTTCCTGAAGGGAAGAACTCTTTCTGGCAGTGCCTTTGATATTGTCCTTCTCCTAGAGGAAGGTGACTCAGTCCCTGACCCACCTGAGATGGGTTTGGGCAGTGGGGTACACCTGGAATAACAACCCCCAGGCTGCAGCTCACTGCTCATTTCTCAGTCTGATGTTAAAGAGAATTTGAAATTTCATCAAGGAACATCTTTCTAGTTCACCAGCTCAACTTGACATCACATCATGTTGAGGAAGCCACTGGTTACTTCAGTAGTATCTCTTAACCCACACAGAGGGGATCGCTGCTCCAGGCTACTCACTCCACCCCACGTCTCTCTCAGAGCCCCGGTCATCACGCATGCCTCACACTTCTGAGGACAAATGTGTGTGTTAGAGCTGTCTGGTTATTAACAAGAGAAAAGGGTCCCCTGTTACCCTCCCCCCGCCCCACCCCCCAACACATCCAGTGCAGTTCATCTGAAGTTTTTCGACACTGCCTCCCTTTAATTTTTCCCCTCTGATGCTAAAGTTCCTGTCTAGCTAAAAGAAAGGACCACAGGCTCTAAATGTTTTGCAGATGATCCAAATTCTCCACTTTTAAGGGCAGTGCAAAATGGCAGGATGGATCCACACATATCCAGATGTTTGGGCCCAAACACTTCTAAAGCTGATATTGCCCTATCCTCTAAGAACTCAAATCACTAATGTGTTGGCAGTCAAACTCTCTCACATCTCATTCATCAGAAGGAGAATGGTTTGACTTGTTTCTTGGATCTATAATCTATGTGGTATTAACTAGAATGAAAGATGGAATACATTTAGGTATGCAGACAGTTAAACAGAGTTTAAGTAGATTAAATAATTTAAATAGAGTCAAACGTTGGGCTTTAATAGGTCTCGGCAAGAAGATTATTGAAGAGAGAATATTAATATATACTGGTATATAAGCACTCATGAAGCTGGTGGAAATTCCTGTGAACAGAAATATGAAAACCATTGACCATACCACTGGCCACAATGGGGTTATAACAGAATCCACTAAGTAAAGAAGGACCACAACTCTGCATTAAAAAGACCACAGTTTCCTTCTCTGATTTGTTCTCAGCCCATCAATTCCTATTAGCAATGATAATTCCTGTCCACAAGAATAACACCAGCTAATAGATTCTGTGGCTGGTCTCTTCTGAAAGACAGTTTAAATGACCATGTCATGAATTTTCCACATCCTGTCAATATTCAGAGGGAGCAAGAATCCCTTAACTGTTCAAGCTATATCATGTGTAAGTAAGAGAAATTAAAACAAAGTGTAGATTTCTTCATCTACAGGAAAACAGCCAAGATTCAAACCACAAAACTCTTTGCACAATATCTCATTTGAGTCACAGAAGTCCAAAATAACAAAGAAGTCATATGAAAGCTTTTTTAAGTTACTTTAAAAGAAAAAAAAAATCCAAAAAACCCAAATTCATTGTAGGGAACAATCTCAGGGGAATTATTCCAGGAAAAATTTGTTCACTAACATACAGTGTTGTATGTCACATGGGCTAATTATAGGAATGAAAGCAACATAGGAATTAGATGGTCTTTTCAAGCCTGTAAGGAGTGTGAACAAAGAATATAATTACACATCGAGCCCGTTGATTAACCAATTACTAGTTAAAGCAGATTTAGACCTTAAATTAATTTAGTTCTGAATTCTGGGGATTTTTGGGCAAAGATAAACAGTGTTTGAAGATTAATTATCCTTGTCTAAGATGAAGGAACTCATTTCAATTTTGTTCGCGTGTCGAAAGACTGGCTGCTGCATGGGAGAGGGTAGACTGCAAATCTCAGCAGTATTGAACTGACTGATTAAAGTGTATTCTGAGACTCCTAATCACTCTAATCCTCACCAAAAGTGGAAATATTACACATGACATTGTGACAGTCCAAATTAATATTTAAATGAAAAACAGACCAACATTTACCTAGATGAGAAAGTGCACTGTCTCCAAAGGACCAAGGGAAGTCCAGCCAAGGACTTACAAACTCAATAGTGAGGAAGCACTAGACCACAGCTTTTCATGCACCTTTGCCCAAAGAGAAAGTAAAGGTGTTTTTGTGGCACCTACCATTCATTCTGTCACACCACAGCATCCTGACTGTGTGGAAGGGCTAATACAACATTTTACTTTTCTGTAAGTAAAAAGTTTTCTTTTCAGCTATATCCCCAGAGAAGCGTTTAGTGAAGGAAAGATGTCACAATTCAAAAGCTGTCTGGTGTGTGGATGGATTTTCTCAGCAACTTGCCTAGTGAGGTGCTCAGCTGCCTAGCGTCCCCTGCCACGTAGAGGAGCACAAACACTGTGGCACTGTTAAGTGTCCTGGGCCAGCACAGCCTGCTGCTGCACCAGAGCTTCCTGTCCCACATCAGGCTCTCCATTAAATGTCCCTCATCTGCCCCTATCACGGGTCACCTTTTGGCTTCTTGCTGGGAGTGTGTTGGAGGAGAAGCACCCCAACTTGTTTGCTATTTCCACATCAAGAAGTAGCCTAAAAGTTAATATAAATGCTGCTTTTAAGATTAGGCTGGTAAATACAGTCAACAAAGGATACCTTTTGGGAAGACAAAAGAGCAAAAAGCACTGCTTTGTTGCTTCCTGCTGAGCACCTGCTCCACACTAAAACAAAGCATTTTTTTCACTAAACTTCAATGCAGTCCAGTAAGACCTTTCCTTACGGCCTCATTCCTTAGGCAGCATATTTCCACTGAAGTCAGTATAAGTCATTTTAATTTGCAAAACCAAGCAGAAGGTACAAACTATATTTTTGGAATACAAAAGCCCACAAGGTCTGGACCTCTTTGTGGTAGGTGCTGGAATAGCACATGGGGAGACAGCCCATACTGCAGAGAACATGGCAAAATAGATGAAAAGTTACAGAAAATGATGAAATAAATGAAGGACTGAAGATTGCCTGCAGAACAAGGCAAGTCCAATGAGGTTTCCAGAGTCACAAGAGGCAAACTAGGTCTAGGAAAAGCTAGGACTGCAGGGAGCAGGGTAAAACATAAGGCATCAGCCATTACCAGTGAACAATATCATCCCCTCTCATCTCTCTGTTCTCAGGCCGGGTGAGCCCAACATGTTTGTTCCTTCCTCAGGCCAGCAAGTCTTTATGGGGCATCCAGAGCTGCATCCAAGAGTGAGTTGCAAGCCCCAGCCAGGATCACTAAAGGTGAAATATCTGCTCTCAGAAGGATTGTGCTGCCCCTCTCCATTTTCTGAATTAATTGGGTTGTGGGAATAATTACAACTACTTCTGCTCATAAAGCACTCACTGTGGAGGGTCCAGACCTTCACCCTAAGTAAACAGTATGATATAAGTGTGTTCCATTTCTTCCCCTCAAAACCCTTTCCTTGAAGCATCTGGTGCTTGAAACATCTGGTACTTCAACTAAATCCCAGCAAGCATGGGATCCTGTCCTGTGAACCCATATTGGGTGCTGGTAAATGCAGAGCCATGGGTTTATTATCATTAGGTTGCTTTATTGGTTTTTATAATATTACTACTTCAGCCTGACTAGGAATCCAGTCCTGGAATAAACTTCATTTTTCTAGGTGCTGGGCAAAGACATGGCTACAAGGTTCCTAGCATATTGCACTGGTGCCCCTAATTCCCAGATAGAGGAAAATATACTGGTTCATCCCCCATTTCCAGACCCCAGAGGCAGCTGTATTTTGGTGATGCAGATGTGACACATATACAAGATATGCTAAAGGCTTCAGGTGAAATATCAATTAAGCAGCAGTATGGCAGAGAAAAGATTTATGTTTAGAGATCATCTTCGGAAATAGACTTCTGCTTCTGCATGTATCCCTTCAGTGTGACGTCTGACAGTTTCTTAGCACAGAAACTCTAGGGGCAGCACACATCTCTAACAGCAGACATCACTTACAATCATTCTTTTTAAAGAAAACCTGTTCCTGTAAACCCAAACACTTGAATCCTTACAGTTGACCTAAGCAAGTGTCTTAGTGCAAGTAATTTTCAGAAACAGAGGAGACAGCTTTTTTTCTCTCCATCCTCTCCTCTTCTAGTCATGCTCTCATATTCCCTCTAGTGCTCTTCTGCTTCCACACTGCTAAAGGGAAAATTCATGTCCTGTTTTTCACTAAACTGGTCTGCAAGCTGCAGAACCCACAAGCCCTGGTCTCCCATGGGCAGACATCTGGCAGCAAAGCCTCAGCTGTGCTTTTTTCCTGATTTTAGCTCTCTTTCAAAATATCCTGCTCTGCTTTCAGTCCCTGCCAGTGCCCCATCTCCAGCTGGACTGGTAGAAAACCACTCTGTGGCTGGGTCTGGGAGAGGGATGTATGGCCAGTAGTGGTACACCAACTTCTCACAGCAAGGACAAGGAAGAGGGGAAACAAGGCCAGGAGCAGCATCAGCTGGATCAGAGGAATGGTGGGGAGGGAGAGAGCATGAGGGTGGGTTATGCTGGGCCATGCTCCCCACCTTCGCTGGTGAGCCATGGGCTGGTGGGTTCACTGCAGCTGGAGCTGTGGGAAAGCTAGGTCCAGTTGTAGCTTCAGCAGATCCCCACTGAGATGGGGTAAACAGGGCTTGCAGCTTGGGCAGCTTTGCACAGACAAGGTGAAATTCCCTGTGCTGATTGCCTGGAGATTTTCCACGTATATGTATATATATCCAGTTGTGTATTGATTTTAAAAAAGTGCTTGCCATTCACTTTTAGAAACAGCTGCATAGTTCTGGATTAAATTTTAAAAAAACATCAGCTTTAGGCTGATGCACTTGACAAAAAAGAAGCATCTAGGAACAGACACTTATAATGGGAAATATTTAGGCCTTTTAAAGGAGGTGCCACCAGTTTTGTCTGAGGTTATGAATTACTCACTTCAGCCTTTGCATCTCATGTTAGCTGCACAGGACTGGCTGTATACCATGCCTGATGGGGAATGGGCAGGCAGTGGATGTTACGATGGGGTGTCAGGGCACCTGGTCCAAGCAGTGCTTTTGGATGGGGAGGTCTGGCCACCCCTGTCCTGGTGGCACCACCCAGGGGCTGGCTGCTGCAGCACTCGCCCGTTACAGGCAGACCTCGCCAGCACAGGGCAGCACTGAGACACACAGCTTTCCCTCAGCTGAAGACATCCAGAGTATTTACTTGATTATTGACATGCTGCTGAGAGTCATCACATCCTCAGGACCTCCAGTGTGTGCCAGGAACTCAGAAATATGTGTTTCTCCTTGCTGTTGTACACCAGGGTTGACACATCTTCTGCTTCACCTGCAGCTGCCTGTGCTGCAGAATACTTCAGCTTGCATAAATTCAATTCCTCCAAGCACCCAGAAATGCGAAATGACAACATTGCTTGTAAGATCATTGCTGCAGGACTGGGAACAGGTTTTGCTTTGTGAAATTAAAGAGGCACCCAAAGGCATCTTGAGCTGCTTCTGTCACTGAATGCTGGCTGCCCAGCACAGGGTGTCTCAGGAGGCTGTGCTGTGCTCAGTGCTGGTGCTGCTGCCCTCGGCATCATCTGTAGCTGCAGCTGTCATTTATTTTTTTCTGCAGAGCTGGGGGTAGGTGAGTCACACTGCAAAACAGAGGAGGATTGAGATGCCAGGCCCATGCTCAGCTATGCCCAGGCATTCCCAGGAGGTTTCCACTGCTTTCAGATAACTCCACCAGCAGCCAGAAGCCACCATTCCAGTGGCCTGCAAGAGTGGATAGGTAACCATTCAGCAGGCACCCCTCTGCAGGGGCTCTAGGTGCACAGAGTGTTCATGTGTGAATCACACTTGCCTCCGCAGCAGGAAACTGCAAGCCACAGGGACAGTGAGCAACTGAGAGACACATTGCAGCATGCTGAATTTACAGATACTCTGCAGGCAAGGGCACAGAACTCCCAAGCCTCTCTGTGGCGGCCTCTGAGGGGCTTTGCTCTCTGGAAAAGGAAGGTGTGTGGGTTGCACTACTGTTGCAGCAAGTTATGTTCAGGCAGTGTACAGGAGCTAGACAGGCTCCCTGAAGCTCAAAAGTAGGAAGGATCTCTTGACAAAGCAAGACCCCAAGATCACCCCCTTGCCACAGTCCACAGCGTACAGTGTGAGTGAAGAGGCAGGGAACAGCTTGCTCTTGTACCCCTGCTCTCCTTCACCTTTCTAAGAGGATACCTGTGCCATCTATTATTTCACAGCTGCCTTGCTCTGAAGCGCACCTCAAGATTTAACAGGTCCTGAGGGAGGAAACCCAAGCACATGTGTGTGATGGTCCAAACTGGAACATCCATGTTCCCAGCGGCAGAGACAAAATCTGTTTGAGCCACATGGTGCAGCAAAGTCAACTGGATGCTTGGGCACAACTAACAAAAGACATTTCAGAGATTTCAGCTGCATGATCATTACACTGGAAGCAGCTGGAAGCAACCCTTAAGGTGCCTTCAGAGTTACAGTAGAGGGTGTTCTGAGTTCCTTGGAAGCAAAGATGACAGGAATCACTTGCCTTCCTCTCTCAGTTGTGTTGAGTCCATGCATTTCACAACTGCTACTTCGGCCAAGAGGATGAGACCTGTCAAGACATTTAGGTACTGATTTCCTACTAAATTCAATGCCGTACTGGGTATACAAACAAGGAAGATCTTGACACATATATTCCCTTTTGGACCTGACTTATAGCTTTGGAGCATTCTTATTCCAATATTACTCTATTTGCTTTGGCCTTACATCTCTGGAGGTATTATAAATAAACATACAGAAGAAGAAAACTATTTGGACATACATAACCAGTGATGCAGTTCTCCCCCACCAGCACACAGGTACCCCAGAGGTAGTTAGTTGCAACAGTATAGAATGAAATCCAGCACTGGATTATTTTAGCACAACATGTAGTAGCCAGTGATGATTAAATTAGCCAACACTTTTCAAAAATCCATCCACACATGCTTGACATTAAATGCCTGCATTAGTGAAGACTACAGCCTCTCTATTCAGAGTGCAAAGCAATATCCTTTGTCATTCCTTCGAAATTTATTGCCTTTAATGTCAATAAGACCTATTGTTTTCATACTGTGGGATAGGGTCAGAAGCGGGGAAATGCTCTTTCTGCCCTTCAGAATTGGAAATAATCTCACTCAAATGCTTTTTAACTCAGCTCCTTGCTCAGCTAGGGGAAGGCTGTTCTGGTTATGGGTTTGGCAATTTCGTGTCCAGTGGGACATTTCCAAGTAGACAGTTCTTTTTTCTAAGTAGATGTCACTGTACATTTAAAGCAGGATTATGTGCTTACAGGTCTTACTACCCCTCAAAGCAGAGATATTCAATAATTGGCAGCCTTTGAGAGGTAAAAATGAAAAGTTTTAAAGGCATATTAAGTGTTCAGGTAGAAAAGCAGGATGGCCAGACGGAGCCTCCACTTCTCCCCCAGACAGTCATGCCAGAAGAGCAAGGCCACACAGCACATCTCTGCACCACTGGCACAGAAACTCTGCAGGCAGCTCAAAGCAAGCCCTGGAACCACAGGCTCCAGGAATGCTGCTGCATTGCCTTTCCTGAGTTAACTTACCCAGGGCTGGGCCATTCACTGCACTAGTGCTGTACTGCACCGAGGATATATTACTTTCCATCATCTGCTAGCCCGACAGAGATTATCCTCCATCAAGGGTCACAACAGGAGGCAACCATCCCCATTGAACCATACCAATGCCACTGAAAGTTCCCAAGGATCTTTTCATGAGCCCAAGGCGCTTCTCCATCAGGTGAGATGCTTCACTTAGTACTCAATTTTCACAATGTGGCTGGGTATTGGCTGCACTGCATCCTGCAGTGCCTCCTTAGCCAGTGTAATCTCGGTTGCTGAGTTCAAGTTAGATGGAACAAGGTCAGTAGGCATTTAAGTACACATAAATGCAAACTGGAAATGCCAAAATGGGTTAAAAATTCTTCAGTCCTTACACAAAAATTAGTCTGCAAGGCACTTTGATTACTTATTTCTGGAAGTATGAGAGCTCCCATGTCAGAAAGAAGGTTAAATTACTTGCCCCAACAGTCCCATACAGCAGAGGTGAGGTCAGGTTTAGAGAGCTGGGTCCGCATCTCGCCAGTCCACCAGCGGGCCAGCAGGCCATATTAACACTATAATTATACATTTCCCATCTGCCTCTAGAGCTTTTTGTTACAGCTAGATAATTAAGCTCTCCTTCTGGCTACGTTCTTTTAATGAAATGGTGCATGTAACACAGCTTGGTATTTATTAATGCTAATGAGTTTTCAAAACAATCTGAGACAGCAACTCACCTTTCACTTGTGTGATTGCAGTACATGTCCAGCATCATTCCCAGTTTAATGACGCCATGTGTCACGGGTCAGTCTCCTTAAGAAGGCAGTCTGTAACATAAAATACGGCAGTCTCCATCTGCACTCAGGCTGTTCTGAATGAAAAGCAGGTCCAGGCTTGAACTAACAGGAGCAGATGCCAGCTTTCCTCTCCCTTTGAGATGCTGATGGTGGTTTATTAATTTTTAGAACAAGGTCAGAAGTTTATTTGCCTGCTGAATCTCAGTTAGCGACCTCACATAGACAAGTAAACATAAGCCTTCCAAATCTGACACTCCTGATGTTTCTTAACACAGAGAAGCAAAAATGTAAACCTTGAATTTACAAGAGCCAGCAGAGATTGCATATTAATAGCTCGGTTGCTTGAGATGAGATGATTTGGTAAGCACAGATCAGCCCTCTGTCACAGAGACCATGGTAGTCAAAACCATGCTGACAGCTGCTTGCCATGGTGGAGGGCTGATGTGCATGAGCTACCTCAAGGGTCATTTTTCAAAGATTAAGATTTCCAATGCAACACTATTTAAGTGACTCTGATGCTCAGGATACGTCCTTGGAAATATCTCTATGAGTAGATGCAAGGGCCTGCAATATAGTTCTCTTTTCGTGGAAGACAGGTTCTGGGCCAGTGACTTTTGAATTCTGAAAAGGATTCTGAAAAGTCCCTGGTCTCTGGTCCCATCCCAGGAACTGGATGCACGGCCCTGATCAGGGCTACTTCTGGAGAAATTGAGGTATTTTGGAGGCCAGACGTCCAGCTCCAATGACATGACAATATTAAGATGAAGGCACAATAAGGGTGCACATTGCCACATTACAACTGCAGGGGCCACACAGGTAGCCAAGCCCACTTCGTATCCCATATGAGCTGCTGTCATTCTCTCCAGAGCCAGGAACTATGGGGTCTTTCTCCGAGCTGCAGACTCAGACTCCTGGCCCTGTCCTGCCTCCAAAGAACAGAGACAGCCAGTGGCAGCAGCTCCTGCCCTCATCCACAAAAGTGTGCACAAAGGGTGCAGGGCCATGGCCCCAGAGGCAGCTGCATGCCTGGGAATAATAACGGTCTCCTTGTCGCAAACAGGGGGTGGGCCAGACGGGACAGTGAGACTCTCCAGGACATCCAACCAGTTTGTGAGGGGCTGGGTCAGGGCAGGTGTACAACCCCAGCAAGCTTGCTCAGGGATGCTCTGCTTGGAAAGCCCTGCAGCAGCTCCCAGCACTCTGGTCTCACTGGCTCAGGCACCACAGGCTCATGTTTATTAACAAAAGACAGGAAAACAAACCATGACTGTTTACAAACTGTGTGGGTCCAAAAACGGCTCACCCAGAGGAGCAATGCCACGAAGGACTGAGGAGTTGCACTGGCTGAAACCAAAGCTGAGCTTTGCAGAAATACTGCTTAACTTTTATGTGAGACATTACTGAGTCTAATAAATCCCTGCATAACACCTTCATTAAGCGGGATTTACTGTAATATGCTATATACGCTTTATGCCTCACCTGCATAAACAGCCATGTTAATGCTATAAATTACCGTGCTCATATTATGTATCACAGGCACCTCAACCAAGGTGAAATGCTTAATGGAATTCAGTAAGCACCTGAATAGCAAGAAAGGCTGGAACAGAAGAGAAGCTTCTCTAGTAATTGAGACAGACTGTGCGAGTGCTGTAAGCCTTACAAAATCATTCTTAAAAATAAAAAGGAAAAAAGATCTAAACCCCCTAAGTTTTGCATACCGCAGTATTAGTGCTAGACTTCAAGGCTTTCTAAAGGAAATTGGCTCTGATTTGTGAGATATGCATTACATCATAGTCTTCTTTTAGGACATTATGTCATTCCTGCTGAGACACATTATCTCAGCTTGGCCCAGCATTAGCGATTTTTGCGGGCCTACTGCAGTGTTTCCAAAGCACTGCTGGGAAACACAGATTGAAATCTGAAACGTTTATCTTTTACAAAGCTGAAAAAAGAGGAAAGATGTTAACATCAGGCATCACTGACTTCCTTAACCCTCTCTTGGCTCTGTAAGAAGGCATGCTTCTTACTGGCACTCAGACTTGATGTTTTGAACATGCTGCGCAAACAAAGCAACCTTTAAAAGCTTACTTTAGGGGGGCATAATACAGTGTTTCTTCCCACTCTCTGAGAATTGCCCTTGCAGCTGCCTGAAAAACCTCCCTGATCTTTACAAGATGTCAACATGAATCAGATTGTACCTACATACACTGACAAGCTAGATTCCACAGACACGTCTGGAACACATATTCAGAACAAAAGGGGAAGGCAGTGAAAAGCTTTATGTGACTCAATCTCATATTAAAATTTTATGTACTATCAAGCAACTCTAGTATTCTGGTTTTCAGCCCCTACCGAGATCATGCACACCCACATGGACCTTCATATCCCAATTTTGAGGACACAAAAGCAGAATTCCAAGAGGTTTATATTGGAGAGCAATTTTTATGCAGGGAACTGAGCAGATAGTATCTATTCTGACTTCAGACATGAAATTAGCAGCCCATGTCATCTCAGTGCATCCAGAGCAAGGTTAGAGGCTGTGTCAAGAAAGGACCAGACAAATGCTTTCAAGATAAAGCAAGAATAATTCCAAAACCTTGGAGAATTCCAGTACCTCTCTCCACAAAAGCACTATTAAAAAATGAGTTGCAAGTGCTAAGAAAAAAATGGGAAACATTCAACCATGACTAAATTTCAACTCCCTCTCTTGTTATAAACTAATTCTATTCAGTAGAGAGCTTTAATTTCTCTGCTCCATTTTTCACTTGTATTGTGTGATCAGTGTTTGGTGCTTTAAGGCTCTCTGCTACAGCTGTAGCATATTTTCTAGAGAGATTGCAACAGCAACTCCTTCCATCACGAATGTGTGCTTAGTGGCATAACCAGAACTCAGGATGCAGGACATCCTTTAATCCTTCCAGACATCTCTTTCCCACTTGGAGTAAAAGATTATTCTTTCCTTCTTTTCCTTTTAGGTTGCAGAGCTGGAAAACAGAGAATTAGAAAGAATAACAAGTTCACATGTGTACTTGACACCTGCTGTTGTGATCTCAATATTTGCAAGGTGAATTCTGTGGTTCTAGTAGTCTACTTGCACAGGCAGAAGTTTTATGGTTTAGGGTCCAAGGGCTTTTAATTCTTAACATTCCCAAAGAGATGCATGTGAAAAGTCCCCATCCTGCTACACTTTGCTGTTGTGACAAGGTAACACCACATTAGATGTAAAACTGCTACACACAGAAGAAAAAAATCACTTTGTTTAGTTGAAGAGCCATTCGTAAGAGCTGGAAAAAAATGGGTTTCCAGACATTGTCACTGAAAATATACTTATGAGATTTTGGCAATGATTCCTTGCACCAAAAAAAAGGAGATGATGATCTGTAATGGCTCACCTGAAGAAAACAAATGTCATGACAAGAGAGTGAATTACCCACTGACTGAAGTGTCAGCAAGGCAGACCAAAAATAGGTGGGCTGACTGGCTGCTGGGTCCTTTGGAAGGTCGGGAGTAACGTGGTATATAACATGGTAAGAGCTGCTAGATTCACGGTGAAAAGCTTTTACAGACTGGTGTTTTATGGGTCTTGCATGGCTCAGGACGCTAGGTCACAATTCACAGACAGAATAGACTATATTGATCTGAGAGACCAACACTTCTGAAAGATGCTTTATTTAAGGTACCACAGCAAAATGCACTTAAAGCTCAGAGCAAGTAAACACAAATACTTTTGCTCTTCCCCCCAGGAACTTGTAAAACTGAAGTCATAGCATTATGAAACAATGGGATCAAACACTTCCAGATTAGCAGACCATAAACCTGCATTATTTGTGGGACTCTAGTGGAGTTTAAATGAGAGTATAACTTGGCAAATGGTGCCAAGCAATAGAGTAATAACAAACTGAGCTCCTTAGGAAGGACTTGTGCAAATTTCATGCATTCTCCAGCTGGCACAAAGAAAGCCCCTTCTGGCAGAAGCTGCTGAATGAAGGCTGTTGCCAGAGGGCATCATCCCAGCAGGAAAACAACACCAGTGTGCTGGGGGGGACACAGGAAGGGATGCTCTACTCCACAGCTTCCCTGCAAATGGGGGCTACCCCATCCTGCGGGTTCCCCTTCAGATGGAGGTTCCCCCTCCCCTTTCCAGCAGTTCCCTCTGCCCTCATGCCCTGCCAGCTGTGGGATCCCTTTCTGTGGCAGGTGTTGGGCTGGGCTCACAGCAGTCTGCAGCACAGTCCTCCTTGAGGGCCTCTGGACACCTGGAGTGCCTCAGGGGCCAGCTTGGTGCTTTCTCCTTGCCAGTAGATTGTCAAGCAGCAAGGAACATTCAGGGGACATCTCCAGTACCCAGCTCCAGGCAACGCACAAACTCAGTTGGAATTGCCTGAGGTCAGGGTACAAGGGCTCCAGACCATGCCTGCATCTTGGGAGCAGACCCTGCATTACTAAGTCTCCCCAGAAGCAAGAAAAACAGTGAGGCTAAAGGTGAGCCTTACCATCTTGTAGCAGAGCTGGTTCAATTCCCTCATACAGAAGGCCTTAAATATTCCTTCACCTTCTGTCCTTTTCATTCCAGCATCCTCAGACATAATTTAGAGGGATTCCTTTAATTTTAATTAACTTTACACTCCTACTTTTTTTCCCCATTGGTGTGAATTAGCAGCCTATGTCTGATTCCCCACTGCACGGCTGTGGTTTTACAGCCATGTAGCTCAACCAATTTTGTACTTCCCTGAGTTATGAGGCTCACTGGTGAATTTATGTCAAGAGAAGACACCAGCCTGCTCTAGCCTGCTCCATACCCAGGGAGAGAGCCTTAACTTATGGGGCTGCAGCTTACAGCTTTAACTCTAATTTAGATGGGGAATGAGTATTTTTTGCCAACAAGTGAAATGCTTAAATATGTATTTTTGAAAGAATTGGGTCAAACTTGATAAGTTTCCAAGGGAAAAAAAATGGCACAATATATCAAAGCTTAAAATTTTTGTGGATTTTAACATTTGGGAATATTTTTGAGAAATGCTGCACCATTTGCAGATGACACAAAGCTGAGTGCTGCAGCTGACACATCTGGAGGATGGGATGCCATCCAGAGGGACTTGGATAAACTGTAGGACTTAGGGAATTCCTATGAGGTTTAACAAGTCCAAGTGCAGGCGCTGCACCTGGGTCAGAGCAACCCTGG
>VYZP01066008.1:0-15626 GCA_013400635.1 Hypocryptadius cinnamomeus | reverse complement strand
CCCAACAACTCTTTTTTTTTTTAATTATTATTCCCCTCCCACCCTCTATTCCTCTTCCTTCCACAAGAATAAATCCTGATGTAACTTTTTTTTTTTGCAAAGATTGTGGGAACTAACCCTTCTCTTGTACCTAGATCCATAGGTTGCAACCTCTGATATCTTTGATTTTCCTCTGTGTTTCTCTTTGCCTTCTGTGAAAGTCCCTCTTGATTGTGCTGAGGCCCTGTGCTCAGCGAAGACACTGAATAAATTACAAAAAAGCCACCGTTGCTCGTTGTCTGAATCTTCTTGGTTTCTGCTATAAGGTGGTGGTGGTGGTACAACAAAAGCAGCGGGGAGGGTGGGCCAGACAGCGAGGGATGGAGCAGAATCCAGCTGAGGAACCTCTGATTCTTTTTCCTCACCCTGCAGGGACTCCACACTATCCAAGCCACACTGCCTCGCATTCCCCTCAGCCCTTTTTGTGTGTTTGTGGATGCGTGTGTGTGTGAGAAAGCAGACACGTGGTGGAAACCAGCAGGGCCTTGTTTCCTCTGGTTGCTGCTCAACCAGAAGCAAAATATTCCACAGTTCTAACTGGATACTGTGAAGTCCAAAAGCGGTCAGCAATGTGAATCATGTCCATTGAAACACTGCAAGCGGTGTACTTATAATGACAGTAGGCCTTGTAGATTTGTAATATATTTTGTTTTGTTTCTTTATTTGTAGTGCTCTTCACAAGTGAGAAAAAAGATTTTTTTTTAAATTATTTTTGTCTGTTTTTTAAAATTTTTTTTTGTGGTTTTTTTTTTTTTTTTTTGTTGTTTGCTTTTTGTAGTAAAGAAGGGTTGTATTTAGAGGCCAGTAGCTAGAGATCCAACCAGTGGAGCTCATGAAGCACTACCTGGCCTTAAGGCCACCATCCGAGGGAGGTTGGGAAAATTATTATTCACCCAGCCTCCGGAAATGTAATGTACCAGCAGGCAAAAACAGTTCTTCATGTAGTACAAAAAACAACAAAACGAAACGAACCCAAAAAAAGGAGGAAAATAAAGGTAAAAATGAAACAAAAATAATTTCTTAAATTCTAGTGCCATAGCTTTTTTTGTTGTTTCTATTTTTGTTGTTCATAACAAAGAGAGAGAGAGAGATTCTACTTATCCGTCTGACACATGCATCCTCATGTGGTCGTTGAAATGCTCGATTTGGTCAAACTTAGCTGGACAGACAGAGCAGACATACGTGGTCCCCTCCGTGCAGGCCACCACGCCGGCGGGGACAGCCCTCGCGCCGGTGCCGGTGGCTCCAGGTGTGCCGTTGGTGGCACTGTGCAGAGCCACATGCCTCTCCAGTAGGGTCTTGTGGGAGAACTTCTTCTTGCAGATGTAGCACTCGTAGGACTTCTCCCCGCGGTGGAGACGCATGTGCACATTAAGGGAGCTCTTCTGGGTGAAGCGCTTGTTGCAGATGCTGCACTGGTAGGCCCTCACGCCAGTGTGTGTCACCATGTGTTTGATTAGGTAATCCTTTAAAGAGAAGGAGCGCCAACAGATGCTGCATTGGTGTGGCTTCTCACCTGCCCATTACCAATGAGAGAGAGACAGAGACACAAACAGACAAAAAAAAAAAAAAATCATAAAATTAAACCAGTTCGGTAGAACTCTTTGCAATAAACTAATGGTAAGTCTCATGGGGGTCTTTGGAGAGGTGCTCTGGCTAGCAAAGAGTAAGTCTGTTAATCAGTGTTTTGACACACAACATTTTTTGCAACCACAGGTTCAAAATGTTTACAAAGGGGGCTGTAGAAATTCCCTATCTAAATACAGTAAAAAGGAGCTCAGGTGATTTCTTCAAGTTCACACAGTAGGTAGACACTGACAAAGACAGGACTAGAGTTAAAAGGTCCTGGCATCTGCACCCAGTTTCAATGGCACAGTCCCTCTAGTCTGTGCTCCTGTCTTGCTCCTCATGCTCATTTCTACACAGGAAAGTCTCAGTGATGCTACTTCACCTTCCAGTGCTTCTATTTCCTCACCGGCATGCAATAAAACCAGGGACAAATCAGTGATTACCAGACAGCTGATCTGGGCCAGACTCATTTCGGTCAAATTGCTTTTAATTTCTCAGGAGAGAAGAGGCAGAGGAATCCAACACTTTATAAGAGGTTTACATTTGTTGCTCCCTTTTCTGGTCAAATGTCATAGCTGAAGCATATACAAGGAGTACTGGAAAAGGGAACCTCAGAACACAGAATTGCCTAGGCCAGCCAGCACCATGTAAAGTACAACCTAACAGATAAAATTCAGTGTAAGACACAGGAAACTTGAATGATTTGACTGCCAGTTAAATCAAACACCTTACGAGGTAAATGAGGGAGATAAAACATGTATGTAATCTTCCACATTGCCTTGTGTTCCCAGGACTGTTGTAAAACTTATTATGGAAACTCGTATAATTGAACTCTGATCATGTTCAGACAAACCAGTGACTACAAGGATAAACTGGGACAAATACTTAGCTGAGCACATATACTGTTTTTTTCAGACTACTCTTACATCCTCCTCATGCTCAGAGTTCTGAAAGATAAGGCATGGCCTCATGTTTCACGGTGTCAAGCAATGTTTTCATGGTATGCTGCTGCACTGGTAATGCAACCAACAACCAATGCCCCATCAAAAGCTACTTTTAAATTTGCTTTCTAAATCACTTGTGGTATATTTTATGTGTGGAATTCATCATCCCCAAAGCTGTCAGGGATAGAGATGGTACCACAGCTCTGTAAGAATCAAAATGATCCTCTGTTTCACTGATTGAGAAAATTGTTTTCCTGTGGTTATTCTCCAATTTCCCCTCTTTTTTTTTTTTTTTTTTTTTTTTTTCCAAAAAACCCCCTCTTTTTTTTTTTTTTTTTTTTTTTTCTCCACAGACATCCTGCTTCTTTCTTTTTACAGTCTGTTTGGCACTGTTCTAACTCCTGAAGAGCCAATCTTCAGGGACTAAGCAAGACATGCCTGTGGTAATATATAATTCACTCATTGTATAGTGAGATTACCTTATGCTACTTAGAATCAATTTTAAGAGAAGATAATTAAAATGGATTAGATGTGAAAGACCTATTTTTTTATCTCCCCCAAGTCTCTCCTTCTTTTTATTTCATGGTTTGCATGTATGATGGTGACATCCATGAATGAAATCCACTAGCTGCTCTTCCTTGCACTTGTGAGGAGTTTGTCCCTACTTGGTGAAAGACATTTGCTCAAAACACTAAGACCTTGCTTTCCTGATGGCTTTGCCACACACAGGACTGTGATGTGTGTAGACAGGCCTATATGCATGACACATGATGTGGAAAATGGTAGTGTGTCAGTTAGAATAATGTCTGATTAACTTACAAGAGGCTGATTGTATTTACGGAGCTCATTTTTGCCTTGGGCAATGTATGTCCCAGAGTTTATAGTAAGTTGGTCTCCTCTGCTCTAGATCCTGTTAAGATTGTGCTACAAAACCACCTGAATTTTCACCTGCTTATGTTTCTAAGATACACTGGGTTGTGGCTTTTTAATCTCAGCTTCAAAGCCTTCCTGGGATTTCTCCTCTCCAAAGAATTGCAAAACTTTAGTTTTTCTTTTTTGTATGCAAATTTTGTGCTTCCTAAGTGAGCACTGTAGATTCTTTATTCCCGTGATTCTTCATTTTCAAGTCAGAGAAAACTTTGCTCAGTGAATTAAATGTGCATGTTCTTCCTTTTGTTCTTTATTTTGTATTTGGCTGGTATTAGACTGCAATATGGGATGATTAGAATAAGAGAATCAGAGCATATCCTGAGTTGGAAGGGGGAAGAAGCAATGTCAGCGCCTGGCCATGGTTCCCTTTTCCAGCCCCTGTGCTCCCGGTGATGCAGGCTCTGCGGCTCTTGGAACCCTAACCATAATGGATACTTGGTGCTGACACTGAGGTCATGGAATCATAGAATCCTGAGTTGGAAGGGACTCCCAAGAATCATCAAATTCCACCTCCTGGTCCTGCACAGCACCACCCCAAGAATCACACCATGAGCCCGAGACCATTGTCCAAGAGCTTCTCAAACTCTGCCAGGTTTGGGGCTGTGACCACTTCCCTGGGGAACCTGTTCTAGTGCCCACCAACCCCAACCAAAGGGTGAAGAACCTTTCCCTAATACCTAATCTAAACCTACCCTGAGATAGGTGCATGCCATTCCCTTGTGTCCTATCATTGGACAAGAGAGGTCAATTCTTGCCCCTGCACTTCCCCTCATGAGGAAGTAGTAGGTCACAATTAGGTTTCCCCTCAATCTCCTCCAGGCTGAAGCCAAGTGACCTCAGCCACTTTTTAAATGACTTGCCCTCATCCCATCACCATCCTATCACCAGATTAGAAAGGTGCGGAGGCAGCAATGTTGGTGCTCTGCTGTGATCCCCTTGGTATGTCTTTTGCAGCCTTTAATCCAGTATTAATCACAGTGTGATACGTGGGAAAAGCAATGGTACCTTATAAAGTGCAGACACTGCATACACTCAAGCACTGTATTTCCACAATATCGTGGGATATATTAAAGTGAGTCTACACGGAACATGGAAAAATGGCAATCTCTAATATGCTTGCACCCATGTGAAAGAAGAAAAGGAGGTTGGTTTCTGTTGCATGGAAAGCTAATCACACTGTAGTTTTTTGAAGCATAAAAACATACAGAGATATAGAGGTCTTTAAGTTACTGAATTCAGGTTTATGATTAGACTCTTCCATGACTTCTCTTGTGAGCCCTCCAAACAGAAAGATTAATTCAAACATTTGCATCTCCCAAACTTCTCATTTTTTCTGTGGATCTTTTCCAGGGCCACTTTGCCTGGCTTCTTTCAACAGGCCTAAGGAAAAGTCACCCTGACAGTAGGAACAGGGGTCTACCCTCTATTTTTGTAATGATCCTGTCCAGCACTAGACAAGGTAGCAGACAGACTTTCTCTAAGGCTGCACACATAATTATTATTTTCAGGAGGGTTTTTTGAAGCCTAGCTCTCTGTGGGTTAAGGTGAAATTATTCTCCCAGGAGCCAGTTAGCTCCTAAATTAATTTTGAAATTATTTATCTACCCAAATCTTTCCTTGCCACCACAGTTCATTTTTTAGGGCATTCTCAGACCCACACAAGTAAAATATTAATTCATGATTCAAGATGCCTATCAATTTCCTTGGTTGGCATTACTTGCAGTAGCTAAGAATGTTTTAGATTAGGTCTTCCAGTATTATTCTTTATCTGACTCCAAAACCAAAGTGCAGTGGTAGGGGAAATAAAGTACCTAATCTCAGTGAAGCTATTTGTAAAACAGTCTTTTCAGCTTTTAGAACAAGGATGCAAGCAGATATATTTAACTGTGTTCTGAAGGGGTTATTTTTCTGAATACCAGCACTATCTATGTAGCACTTTACCTCCTCATCCACAACAGAGGGATGGAGAACATAAACAGACACAAAAGTAATCTTGGGATTCAGGACTCTTGATCCTTGCAATTGTACATTTTGTACCAGTCCTGAAAAGTTGACCTTTTTGTATATGTACATGTACATGTCTGATGTAGATGTCTAGAGGAGTTTTTCATTTAAGTGATAAATACAGGTAAATGGAAGTGAAAAGTTTACATATACACATGGAATTGAAATTATTGCATCCAACAAAGAGGCATGTTGGGCAATGTTTCCATGTTCTCCTCCATGTATCACAAACCCAGCATTTATTTTAAGATCTGATGTTAACAAAGCCACTGCTTGGTGAAAGAAATATTTACTCTTTCTCTAAACTAGAATGTCTCTCCAACAGCAGGAAGAGCCAAGGGCTAAAGCAAGCAAAGCGGTCCTGAACCCATGACAACTCTTCCATGTAAAATACATATCCTTGCTTTGAAGTCTCATAACTTGGCAAAGCTAGAAAAGGCAGTTTTGGCTCAGTGGCAAACATGGTTACCTATGTTAATTCAACAGACCATAAACCATGTACCAAAGCAGCTGCAGTTTTAAACAGAAAGGTGCTGATGCTGTGTTCCATTGTGCTCCACATATATTCTTTAAATATTTTCCCATTGAACCCCATGTTTCTGTACTCACAGCTAGTGATGCCTTTGACTTACCAAGAGACAAGGGATTACAGCAATTAGCCTCAGTGAAGTACAGAAAGACTTTCTGACAAAACCCCAGGTTTACTTTCTTATAGTAGTATGCGAGATCTAGAAAGTCTGTGGCAGTGTGTGTAACACGCGGGCTTGGACCTACTGCTGCAGCTCCACCAGTAATGAATTTGCCCTAACCTCACCACTACTTGAGCTTAATTCCCCCCATATCTGTAAAACCTACAGGAGGATGCCTTTTCTTAGTAGATACAATTTTTCTTATGACTTATTAGTTTCCTCTCTTCCACTTAATGTTGCCTGGTCAGCTTGCAGGGTACAACGAATGCTCAACATTTCCTTGGATGGATGCAAGACGCATTTTACTCCAAGACAAATGAACTTGTTTCTGCACCATGCACAGTTAGGCCCCTATTTGGGATCAGTATTTTTCTGCAGGGACTCAACTTCAGTGCAGTAAGGCCAGGAAGTGTTCAGTGATACCAGCTCCCTGGATATGCCCTCCCTCCTGTTTATCCTGGGGGCTGGCAGGCTGGCAAACAAAATCTAAGTCCATGGTTGTGAAGGGCTTTCTGTGGCTCCATGTGCAAGCCAAAGGGAAGCACTCTTACCTGTGTGTACAAACATGTGCTTGACGTAGTTCTGTTTGGCGGTGAAAGTCTTGTTACAGAGAGTGCACTCGTAAGGCTTTTTTTCGCCTTGCCCACCTGCTGTGCTGTGGCCCGCAGACGGGGCCAAGGGCTGTGGGGCTGGCAGCTGGGCAGTAAAGGTTGACAGGCCAGGCTGGGACACTGTCACAAACTGTGTCTGTTGGCCAGCTAAAGGCTGGGGCAGGCTGAAGAGAAAAGGCTTAGGGCCACTGCCAGCAGACTGCGTGGTGAAAAGGGCAGGCAGGTAGGTGTTGCCAGCTGTGCCAATGACCTGAGTGTTGCTGGTCAGAGTCAGCGGCATTCTTAGATTGCTGGTGAGGGTTTCTGTCTGGCGTAAGTAGATCTGTGTGGTTGGCAATGGCTGGGCAACAGATGTGTTGACAGAAGGCTGCAAAGCCCCCTTTTCGGTGGTGTTATTGACTGTGAGCACTTTGCTGTCCATTTCAACGTCATTGCTTCTCTCTGGTGAGGAAGAGTTGGCATCTACGTGTTGCTGCTGCTGCTGTGGCTGAGTGCCATCAGCAGGGACATCATTTTGATCTGCTTGAGTAGGTTCTTGCTGCCCATCCCGGCCCAGACCAGCCATAAACTGCTGCTCCATGGAATCAGGCTCAGTGCCAATGGAGGAACTGACACCCGAGTCAAAACTCTCCCCTTTGGGCTCGCTCTCAGTGCCTTCTGCTTGGTCAGTGTCCTCAGTGCATTCCTCAGACTCATTGCGCTCAAGGATCTGCACCCTCTGTTGGCCATAGTAGTCATAGTCATCCTCCATCTCCTGTTTAATATGGATGTTGCCCATCAGGGTTTGAATTCGGACGGGGCGGGGCTGCTTCCGGCAGTGTGTGGTCTCTGGAGTGGTGGAGAGGTACCGCTCCATCTGCTGCGACCGTTCATGGATCCGGGTAATCCAGCTGGGGTCTTCTATGTGATGGTCCCTGGGGAGTCCCAGGGCTGTCTCATGGTGGCTGACTACAGCTCCACTGTAAAAGGAGCGCTCCCCACTGCCATTTTGCATGGAACAGGCATAGAGGGCTGAATAGATCCTGTCCACACTGTGCTGTGAATGGCTCTGCAGGTAGCCAGACTCTGTGTCAGTGCTCTGCCCCGAGGTGCCTGATTCAGGTGTTCCCCTGGGTGTCTCTTGGCCAGAATCCTGAATCACTGGGTAGACATCTCCCACATTTTGTGAGACAATCCTTGTGCACTCATCAATCACAGTCTTGATCTGCAGGATGCTGGCGGCTGTGAGGATTTGGAGGGCCTCTGACTGGGAGACCCGCAGCACCCCGCTGTACATGAAGTCAATGAGCTTTTGCACGGACTGGACCGACACCACTGAGGGGATCTCGATGTCACTGTAGCCCAGCAGCAGCTTGTCCTGGAAGAAGGGGCTGCCAGCCGCCAGCACACAGCGGTGGGCGCGCAGCATGCTCCCGTGGATGCGGACCGTCACGTCACAGAAGTGGCCACGGTTGCGCTGCTCGTTGAGGGTCTCGAGCACAGAATTGCTGAAGTTGTGAAGGTTGATGCTATGAATGCGCTCTGTCATCCCCTTGCAACTGATGTTACCTGGAGCAAAGCAGGTGACAAAAGCAAACAAAGAAAGAACAGAATGAGTCTTGTCCTCTGCAGGACCACAGTGAGAGTGCTGGCAAAGGCAACTTCCCACTGTGTAAACAAAACTGATTGCACTGCAAAAACCACACACAGAGGCATCGGTAAGAACACATCATTTTGTAAGGCTACAAGTAAACTTCCCTAGTCATTTCCAGAAGCTCAAGTCCTGAATCTTTGGACAAAACCAAATGAAGACAGGTGTAGCTGGACCTGAATTCTAATCATACTCCTGAGTCTTGGACTTCCTATCAGTTCATCTGGCTTTAAAAAGCTTAGAGCCAGCCAATTGTAAACACTGAGCACATGGATTAAAGCTGGATTTTAAACTCTGTATTGGATTTATGCCAGAAGACATCAGAATCCGTAATAACCCTAAGTTGTTAATGCAAAGAGTATATATGAAAATATGATTTCAATCTACATTGGTATTATAAGGAATTTAGATCCTGTGTTTCACAGTACAGTTACTTCTATCAAAAAAACCAGCAGTTACTTTGTAAAATCCAAATCTGGTTCAAAATTCAGGCTGTAATTGTTCCTAAAGTCCTACACAGAGTTTTGTCTGGGGTTGTGGTTTAGAACATTTGCTACCCAATAGTGACAAACAGTTCTCTGAAAGAACCCAAAGCAAGAAGTTAACACGAGCTGTCCCCTTCATTTTTAGCATATCCCAAGTTCTGACTTGCACCAGACCGCCATCATATAAAAACAAATGTTCTCCTGCTGTTATTTACTTGACAGAAACTGGAAAATTACAGACATTTACTCCAAGGAAGATTTCATCTCAGTTTGGCTGAATAATCTAAGTAGAGAACAGTTTAGAAAAGCATCTAACCAATTTGGATACAGAGCTAACATAATCTTCAAAATTTACAAGTGACTGAAAAGAAATTTCTCAATCTGCCAATCCACTGTTCCCTATCTTCAACTTGCTTGCTTTGATTTCAGTGCTTTCCCATTTCCTGTCCTGTTCTTTACCAAATTTTCATCTATTTGGATTTTGACAGGCAGAAACTATGGTATCACCTTTTAATTATAAATAATCAATTGTCCCTTGAATGGTAAACAAATAAAACACAAATAATTCTTTTAAGCATTTGTAGTACATGCGACACCTTGGTTTCTAGAAAATTAGACAAAGTAATGCTAAATCACCACTTGTCTTGCATATTCCCACCAAAGATCTAATCAATCTTGCCACAATAACTTGGTAATGTGTGAGCATCCAAAAATAGAAGTTGTTAAGCGTGAGCAAATTAAACTGGCTTATTGTCACTGTCTAACAAATGTACAGAGCAAATAAATAGCACTGGAAGCAGTTGATAGGCATACACAGGCCTTTTAGCCCAGCAATGTCATCTCTCTGCTCCACCCCAAGGAGTGCATTACATCTCATCCACAGGCAGTCGAACACTACTCACTGCAATTTGCAAGCAAATGTGGCATCCTCCCTGCTCTGCCTTTTTCTTCCCATTTATTCACTACCAATATCTCAAGCACCCTCTGTTCTGGTGTTTCCAAGAGAAACCATCCTGGACAAAAGTGGTTATTTTAATTCTCTGAAGTAGCTGATGATTAAAGGGAAGGACAAATGTCAGGAACTGGAAATCACAAAGGGGCCAAGCTGTCTGAAGAAGTCCCATGTTAACAGATGTAAACCAACCTGTGGCAGAAGGTTACTAATTTCCATGTGTGATTAGCATGCTGAGGGGATGCTCACATAGAAGAAACAAGGAGGAAATCACTAACACCGTGATGGAGGTTGTGAAATACATCTGTCTTGTTCATAAGCTTAGCCAGGAAACCTGAACTTCTTTCTCTAATGGTACTGACCATAGGACTAGAAAAACGTCTTAGAAACTGGGAGACTTTCCTTCAAGGGCATTGCAACTATTATTACGCAAAATAATGTAGAGAAGAGATGTATTTCCTCCTCCTTCCTGATAGAGTAATTCTCCAGAGGCCTCCAAGGCAGTTCCAGATGCTTCCCTGTCAAACATGTCAGATTGTACAAGAATCCAAAACGTATTTACACACAAAGTCAGAATCCTTGGCAAAAGCTTTGTACCACTAGGGCAACAGAAGGGTGGAAAATTATTGATAAATAGGTGACTTACTATAGGCCATAGCAAGTAACTGTACCCATTTATCTCCATCTATCTTTGAGGAGTATCAGTGACTACTTGGTTTGCTCCTAGGACTCACTTTCACAGAAACGTATCTCTGTGTTCGGTTTTGTCAAATGAGGTATTTGATAATAAGAAGAAATATGCAGCAGTCTAACTCAATAACCCAAAAATCCTACCTTTAACATGCACAATGTGGAATATTCTACCAGAGATGCTACAGAGAGATCACTTGACTTGAGAAAAGAAACCTACTTTGTTACTATGCTCCTTGCCAGATAAAATTAATTTTGTGAGCAGAATTCTTGAAAAATGCATCCTTATGACAACTCCTTTCCAGAAAGGTGTGACATGCATCATGAGACTGAATGACTTCCTGGGAATGTGAATTCTGCCATTTACCCACAAATCATGTACAGAAAGGAGGAAGGACAAGGTTCATCTATAAGTTTCAACAGACATTCTCAGGTCCTGGCTGTGGGAATCAAGAGTTGTGTAACCACAGTGTATTTGGTCCTGTCATAGTTTAACATGGGTGGAATTGAGGGAAATTCTTAGCCAACTTAATGAAAACAGGCAGTTGAAATTGATCCTGGCTACAAAAAAGAGATTTGTACGCATTTGTAAGAGTGATGTGAATAGCTCTCCTATAGGAACTGATCTAGGATGCTCCTTGTGGTGTAGAAGCTGGTCTGAAAGCCAACTGAGCCACTTCATAAATGGCATTATTTTTTACTGCTATTAGAGTTTGCCCTTTAGAAGATCCTCTCATTGTTGGAACATCTACCACTTCTTCAACTGAGAAGAAACTGAAATTTACTCCTTGAGGATAAAAGAAGAAGGGTGGTTGGAAGAGACACACAATAAATGGTAAAAAAAAAGGTTATACAGATTTTGAGGATGGGCCACCTTCCTTGACATTCAACACTGTAAACCACATCTATCCAAAGTCCAGGCAAACAAATTATTTGCATAAATGTCAGAACAACTACTACACAAGTCACATCAGTATAAGGAGCAGTTTTAACAAATTCCAGGGATTGGTCTGTAGCAAAACCTGCAGTACAAGGCAGATCCTTTTCCTCTTTGCACGAAACGAGGTCCAGATCCAAGTTTTGTGGTTGACCCCAACTTCATGCTGTTCTAAGTTGAAAGTCCAAAGGTGACGTTGCCCACAAAACACGGACTCGCCAATGCAGGTTTGATTCTAAGTAAATGCCACATTCTGACAAAGACTCCTAGAGCCTTGGACAAGCCAGAAAGTGTGTCAGCTCCTCACAAGGCCCAGCTGCACACACGCACACTCACCTACTCGTCACTGCACAGAATGCCCAGCTCAGGAAAAAGACTCCTGTCTAGGGCTCTCTTCAGGCCTGCCACTCTTTTAAACTCGAGACAGTGGGAAACTTTCTGTGAAATTCAAGTGGTCTTTGTTAAGTACTCCCTTTTTTTTTTTGTCCAGTAAACATGATGTAGAGATCCCAATGGACTTATTCTGAGAAACTCCTGTAAAATGGTTTTGTCCCCTTTCTGTGAAGCAAGTTCTGATTGGAAGGGTATTCACAAACCATATAGGAAAGAATGGGTGTGAAAATGCAAAGGCCATTCTTACCCAGATGGGCAATGAATAGGCATTTGCCAGTTTAAAAAAAAAAAAAAAGGCAGAAAAAAAAAGAAAGGAAAAAAGCCCAGACAACTGCACAGATTATGCACATTTGAAATCCTCCTGGGATACAATTTGAAGCTGGCATGGTATAAAGGTGCAACATATTACTGTGCAACTTTGAAAAAAGCTTCATTTGCCCGTATGCAAATGTACCGATTAAACTGTCAGGCTATTCACAGAAACATGCATGGAATTCATCCTCAGCTAGTAAGAAGGAGCACAATGTGGATGGGAAAGGAAAAAACTTTTGTTGTGTAATACATGACTGAATGCTTAGATTAGTGTTTCCCTGAATCTCATCCACCCCTCCTGCTGACTTTTATGCTATGGGCATTCAAAATAAAGTAGGTTTTACCATGACAATAACAATGACAACCTCTCCAAGTACACTACCAAAGGGGAAGGCAATGGCACAAGGGGAAGGCAAACAGCAGGCAGTGGACTCCTGGAAGATGCTATAGAAAACTGGAAGTGCAGCAGTGAGGTACATCAAGCATGGCTTGAGGCAGTTTTCTACTTACCAGAGTTACCATACACAGACCTACATGAAGCTAGAAAGTAATGGCTCGAAATGGTGATTTTTTTTTTGTCAAAACCATAAAAAATTACTCCCAGAAAACACATGATGCAGTAGAACCAAAAGATGAACAGAATATTGAACACTGCAGGCCATACACAAATGGCTACGCTGTACATTTGAAAATGTGTTTTGCAAGGTTTTTTCTGAACAGCCACTAGATGTCCCTTTCTGCAAAGCCAATTGCTGAAATTCTTAATGCTCATAACTGAAGAATATCAGAGAATTTGATTTTCTCTAGTGTCTTTTAAAATCACAGTATCTCAAAGCTTATTGCACAGTAATGACTACCATTTCTAGAAACACAGTGCTGATGAACCCATCACAGTTACTGCAACTCAGCAGCAGCTCAGCACCTCAGCACAGCATTCACCTGAAGCAAAACTGCCTAGGATGCTGGAATCCAAGCTTTTTTGGAAACTTACTGTGTGCTCATTCACAGGAATGACTAGCAGAGTGAAACCCAAAGGCTGTATCTTGCTTTCATATTTATGGAGAATAGAGAATAATTGTTCTATATCCTTGAGAACTGGTGGGCTTGCTGAGACAGATATAGATTTAGTTTTTGCCTCAATCTTCCGCAGGAGAATTTAGAGAATTGTCTGGCAAAGCATCTCATTGTTGTCTCATTTAGACAAGATCAACTACCTTGGTATTTTTTCCTAGTTTGTCTTTCTGACAACCTTCCCAAGCCTTGCATTGAGAAGAATGCACACTTTGAGAGACGGTGGAAAAGTTGGAGACATTTTATCTCGTACAGAATATGGTCTCTTTATGTTTTTATTACCAAAATGACAAGTGTTTCTCTAGTTGGGAGAACACCTTGGGCTAGGACAAAGATGTAGAAGTTAGGCTTGGTAGGTGGCCTTCCTACTTCTGGAACTTCTTTTCTATGCATCAGTAACCCAGCCACTAGTTCCTGGGAGCACAACAAACCTAATAACCTCCTGCTGCTGGAGACAAGCAGTATCATCTAGTCCTTACTCTCTTCCTCTACCATGTGTGGTTTTGGAAATCTTTAATCCTTGGTTTCCACACCAACTATTGGATGGCCTCCTGTTTGTACCAAGCGGATGCATTATGTTCTTTAGACAGTCATCTAGTCTACTATTTTTCCTCATGTGGGAATAATTTACCTACACTATCTTTTCAGAAATTTGTCTACCATGTTTGAAAAAACAACACTCTGGATTTCCCCTCCTTCCCCAGACAGACAGTCTATTATCCTTCTAGCAAGAGAGATTTCATAGTATTTAAATTTGAAACTGATCACTCAACCCCTTCCCCTAACAGATAGGGAGAGCTATTGACCATTTTCCTCTTTACAGCACTCCGTTATATACTGGAAGGTGCCTCACTTTTCTTCTTTAGACCTGTCTTTTCTAGAAAATACAAACTCAGGTCTCCAAATCATCCTCATTGGTTACAGGTATTCTCCTCCTCCTTATCTTCTTCCATCTTCTTTCACTTAAAATGCAGCGCGAACATAGATCAAGTATTCCAGCTGAAGGAGGTGAATGAAGGAGTTGCCTATGGTACTCTTTAAAGAACTTACAGAATAAATAACCCCAAGCAAACAAAGCCCTGTTGTCAAAACAGGTCTTCCTTAAGAAAGATGTATGTGAGTAAAGAATCCTTATGTTGGAATGAAGATCTCAACTCTTTCATAAACACAACAGTTCACTCAAAATACAGCATGTCCATCACAATGTGAAAGCTACTATAGCCCCACAATTTCTATAGGAAGTTCTCATTTCCATACATTAGTGTCGTGTATTCCAAACTTTGCATCGCAACAACTGTGGGTGCTTTCTTCAGCTTCAATGACCTGATTTATCCCAATTGATAAAGCCTTATTTTCTGTTGTTATCAAGTTAGTTACTATAAAACTGGATTAACAGAGCAAAAATTCCTATCTAGTGTTTTCATATACCACATTAGTCCTGCATCAGCTTCCAACTCTCTGGGACCAATTTAGTGGAGTAGCATTTCTTCCACTCAAGGAAGTGACCAGAATTCAAATGCTGAAAATCTGGCAATGTGTGACTTCTCAGTGCATCTCAAAGTTGGGCAGAGAGCAATTCAGCTATGCCTGCTCAGACTGATTCTTCTGAATATTTGGCCTCATTCTAAACAGGGGCCTGCAAGAGGAAAAGCTTCTACGGAGTTTCAGAAACACAGAAGAACATTTGTATCCTCAGCAGGAGATCTGACCAGGAGTAGCCCTTGCTTTCTGTTGCTTTAAAGGTTTGCTGGAATTTTCACCCAATCATCTGCTTGAACATCTTGAAAATCAGTATCTCTTTCTATAATATCTATCCAAAACAAACACCAGATGACACTACACAAATTGCCCTAACCCTACCAGATTGTTGTTAGAATCAAAATATGTAGCAGTCTACATTTAACAGGAAGTACTGTATTTTTACCAGCACATCTATTAATGTGTCAGTAATACACTCTATGGAAGAAAAAAATCACTGTGTTCTGAAAGCTGTCAAACTTCTCTAAATTTTGTAGCTAATAACTACATTTGTTTGAAAGACAGAAATGCATGCACACACAAACACAACCTTATTCTCCAAGGAGAAAACACACCAAGGAGATGGCAAATAAGAGTTTGCTTAAACTTTTTTTCAGGAGACTTTTTCTGCAGACTAGAAAATGCTCAGCACATTTCCTATAGATGATTTATTCAGTTAGTTGCCATGTCCTTTTCAGCATTTACTGAATGATGAAATATCCATTTTACATAAAACTGAAGACTAAACCATGGGTGTTCTCTACATAAATTGGCTTCTATACCCAGTGGATATAAATCCCTAGTATCAAGCACAAAAACCTCTATTTCAGCTTCCAGGCCTGGGGGGACAGG
>VYZP01065987.1:2180-13177 GCA_013400635.1 Hypocryptadius cinnamomeus | reverse complement strand
TATTTTTCAGCAGTACTGTCTTGAGAGGATATATAAATTAGGGGGGAAAAAGCAGGGATATAAGCATATTTTAGCATGACTCAGATAACTTGTAATTAAAATGAGAGACATTTGTAGATAAAAAATAATTTATTATCTTTTTTAATTACTATCACACAAGATGGCTTCCATTCTGGGCTACGTTCCTGGAAATCTCCTAACTGAAATACCACAAAAGTGAATGCAAAACTAAGTATATCTATATAAAGAAATCACATTTGTCTTTAGAGGAACCCAAGATGTGTGTGGAAAATGGGTATTATTACCAGTGTTTGACAGAGGAGGAGACAAAACAGGTGGTACTTGGGGATGGAAGAACTCAATCAAGATAAGAATTCTGGCATAATGCAAGCATCAGTGACAGGGTCGAAAAGGAGGATAGCGTTCGAAGTCAGGTTGAGTGGAGCTTTGAACAACTTAATCTAGTGGAAGATGTCCCTGCTCACAGCTGGGGGTTTGGAACTGTAGGTATTTATAGGTCCCTTTCAACCCAAACCATTCTGTACTATTCTAAGATATTTCAAGTCACATACCACAACTATCCATTTAAAAATGGTGAGGGCACAAGAGAAGCAGAAGTCACAGCAGTCATAGCAGTCAGCATGAGAAAAAAATGACTGGAGAAAGTGTAAAATATATAAAGTGTAAAGTATATAAAATAGTGTCACAGAGAATTACATATGAAAATATTCCTGTTTGTTAGAAAGTTTTCATCACAAGCCAGTAAGATTGTGTTACATGAGCATCAGTCATACTATGACCAAATACTGTGGGCAGTATAACCTGTTACTGATTTTATGAGAAAAGAAATGAAATAGATCTGAAAAATAGTGACAAATTCTGAAATTAACTTTCTAACTAAGGATCATAAGTTTTTCCTAAATATTACTATACCTGCACTGATCACATTCTTATTTTGATAATTCAGAGAGGACACGAACATTTGTAACAATGATCACGTACTTTCAAAGTACCAACTAGGAAAATATTTCATTTCGTGTTTATCTTTTTCTCTTTTTTAGCTAGAATGACATGTAGTAATCACAGAATCCATTAGGCTGGAAAGGACTTCTGAGATCATCGAGTACAACCTGTGACTGAGCACGACCTTGTCAACCAGACCATGGCACTGAGTGCCAGGTCCAGTCTTTCCTTAAAAACCTTCAGGGATGGTGACTCCACCACTGCCCTGGGCAGCCCATTCCAATATCTAATCACCTAAGCCTCCCTTGGTACAGCTTAACTCTGTGTCCTCTTGTCCTGCCACTGGTTGCCTGGGAGAACAGGCCAAGTCCCCCCTGGCTACAGTCTTCTTACAGGAAGTTGTAGAGAGAGCAATAAGATCACCCCTGAGTTTCCTCTTTTCATCTTCTTCATCATCTCCTATTATCACATATATAGAAAAACAAAATTCCACTTCTAACAATGTTTCCTGAAAAAAAATTACAACTCAGTTAAAAGAAGTAACCAGAGCCAGTAGCCAGGAATTTGTAATGACATTCACAAAATGATCATACTGGTCTTTCTGCTCCCTCTAGAAATTTTCCTGAATATGTAAATGATTGTCCTCTTAGATCTGTGTATGCAGGAGCTATGCCCATGGAGTTACACATCTGTAAGTGAGCAGAGGCACAAGAAGCCCAGCGTCATGACTCTATGAATAGCTACATTTACATTTACATGAAATAAAAATCTCCAGTCCATAGAGAAACTGCAGCATCTCAGCACTTGTTGTCATAGCAGATTAACATAATCAAAAGATCATAGTACTTTTGATTGAAAACTCTTCTGAAAAATCTAACAATTAGTGTCCTAGTACTAGGAGCTGCAAGTTGAAAACTTGAAAATATGGCCCCTGTTTTGATACGCTGACGAGAGTAAGAGATTTGGAAAAATCTGGCCTATGCTGTCATTCTGAATACTAAAAATACAGCTTCATACATGCAGCTCACATCACTTCTGTATTTAACTGTACCCAACACAGCAATGCCACCATATGGTGTAGTCCTCTTAGCTATATCAGTATTTAATTGACAGCACCAATGGGAACCCATGGAAATACAGTGATTATGAGTCAGTATGTGGATAACAATGCCAAGTACAGACATCCTTCACAGGGAGAGTGGGAAATGCCTGAGGGAATTCATTAGCTTCTAACATCCTTTCCCATTACTTTCAAGCCCCTAATTTCTGTCAGTAGGACTCACCAGCAGGTTCATGTCTCCTATCTTTTGAAAACTGCAGGATGAAATTTCCCCACGCACAGCTTGGAATAAAACAGGCCATGTGCAGTAGAGCAGGCAAGAAATGTGTAAGACTAAATGTAGTTTGCAGTCAGCTTTTTCTGCCCAGGCATCGTACCTCTTAGGGGAGAATACTATACAGTGGGTATGAAAAATGTCATCTGTTGTGCTGGAATTCTCATCCAAGTACTTTGGAAGTTTCTACCAAATTCTAGTTTGGTTTTTTTATTGGAACATTCATGAAACATATAGAATTTTTTATTAACTTACAAGAAAAGAAAAACCTAAACCTCATAGAGATTATTTTCCTTCTTACTTATCTTATAATTTCTGAAAAGGCTTTGAGACCTGGAGTTAAACTTGTTCCATTCTGTTTCTTAAAAATCTGCTCTGACACTACTTGCTGTTCACAAAAGATCATAGAAATCACAGAATATACTGAGTTGGAAGGGACCCATCAATATAATGGAGTTCAACTCCTGGCCCTGCACAGGACTTTCCCCAAGAGTCACACCATGTGCCTGAGAGTCTTGTCCAAAAGCTTCTTCAACTCTGCTAGGTGAGAAACCTTTTCCTGATATCCAGTCTAAACCTTTCCTGACTCAGCTTCATGCCATTTCTTCAAGTCCTGTCACTGATCATGAGAGTGAAGAGATCACTACCTGCCCTGATTCCCCTCACAAGGAAGTTGCAGACCACAATGAGGTCTTCCCTCAGTCTCCTCTTCTCCAGGTTGAGCAGACTGAGTGACCTCAGCCACATCTCATACAGCCTCCCCTCCAGACCCTTCACCATCTCTGTGGCCCTCCTCTGGACAATCTCTAACAGCTTTGTGTCTTTTCTTATACTGTGACACCCCAGACTGCACACAGGATTAAAGGTGAGGCCACACCAGTGTGGAGCAGCGCAGGAAAATCCCTTCCCTTGCCTGGCTGGTGATTCTGTGCCTGATGCACCCCAGGACAGGGCTGGTCCTCCTGGCTGCCAGGGCGTTGCTGGCTGATGTTCAACTTTCCAGGTCCCTTTCCATGGTGCTGCTCTCCAGCCTGTTGCCATTAATATACGGGGAAAAAAACTCTTCTATTTTCCCCCATGGTTCTTTCCAGCTTCGACTCCTGTTGAGCTTTGGGTGCCTGAATTTTCTCCCGACAGTGACAAGCAACATTTCTCTATTCTTCCCATGTCACCTGATCATACTTCCACTGGGAATACACCTTTCTTTTACTTCCTTATTTCCAAAAGAAGATCCCTATTCAGCCAAGCCAGCCTTCTGCTTTGCCTCCTTGACTTGCAACATTTGGGACTTGCCTGCTCCTGTGCCCTGAGGAGGTGATGATTAAAAAGTGATCAGCAGTGATGGACCCCAGCACCTGCAAAAACATTTTCCCCATGGTCCTTATTTATTCATTCCCTGAGCAGCCTAAAGTCAGCTCTCCTCATGACCAGAGCTGAGGTTTTCCTGTCACTTTTTCTCCTGTCAACAGATTTTACACTCAATCACTTTGTGGTAATTGTGGCTGCTGTGGCCACCAATCTCCACTCACGAGGTCCTCTCTTGTGACAAGCAGTAGTTCAAGGAGGGCTTTTTTCTGAGTTGTTTCCCTTAGGACCTGTTACATCAAGTTGTCATGCAGGTTTTTTGAGAGTCTTCTGGCCTGGGTTGCAACACCTCTGTGATGTTTCCAGTTATTTCTGTGAAGTTGAAGTTGCCCAGAAGGACAAGGGCACTTTACTTGGAAGCACCCCTTAGTTCCTCAAAGAATCATTCATTGGCATCATCATCCTGGCTGGGAGGTTTGTAGTGGACTCCCACAGTGACATCTCTTGTTCCTTTTCCAGAGGCTCTCAACTGTGCCACTGCCAGCTGTGGGCTCCACGTGTTCCAACCCTTCTATTACACACAGTGCCACCCCCCAGTCTCTTCTGCCCTGCCTGTTCCTCCTGAAGAGCCTGTAACCACCCAAGAAGGCACTCCAGTCAGAGGACTCCTCCCACCAGCTTTCACTTATGCCAGTGTGGACCTTTGCCCACCTCATCATGTCTGTCCTCCTAGTTCCAGGGCCTCATAATGTTGTAGAAGGTGCCAGTACTATCTGTTAAATTTTCAGAATTAGGAGAATCCTTCCTCCTGGTATGTGAAATGACCTACTTCCAGCCTTCTTCAGCAGACCCTTGACTAATTACCTTGCAGGATTCTGAGTCCACCTACTTCTCCACTACAGTGAAGGTCTGATACTCCTAAGAGTCTTGAGCCTGTTGCTTCTCTGAAAATAACCAGTCAATCTCTTGCTCATTCACTCAAATACAGTGAAGTTTATCCACTTCCTCCTATAGCTCCCTCCTCAGGTGACACAGCTTCCCCACCACAGCACACCTACAGTAGAGCTCTGTCAGCCCCAGCCTCAAGGAGAGGCTTCAGTCACTCCTGGAGCCTGTGGCCTGGACAGGTCCATCTGCTGTCAGCAGGTCTGGAAGCCTCTGATACAGCTGCTTCTGTGACTACAGCAGCTGAGGGGAAAGAGCTCTACAGCGTGTGTCAGTGCCACAACTGAAGAAGTTTTCACTGGTACACTAATAAGGCTGGAGGGGTCTTTTTGTGCTCTTCTTCACCAGATACTGAGTCTGTTTATCTGCCTCTTGGCTCCTCCTGGGTGGTTGTAGAGGAGCCCTACCTGCTCTCCTCACCTGCCTGAACTGCCATGCAAACTACCATGCCACACCTTCACTGCCATGCCACAGCCCTGCTTGTCCCACTCTGGATCATTGATGCTCCCTAGATCCATTTAAATTTCCCATCTCCTCCTGGAAATGCCCCTTCATGCCTGATTGGCTGCCCAGGGCTTCCAGGTCCAGGTGGGTCTCAGAGCTGCTGCTCAGGCGTCCCTGAGCTCAGGAATGCTCCTGTTCAGCTTGGTCTAACCCTCACCCTTGGACTTACCTCATCACCAATGCTGCCCTCGCTGCTGCCTCTCCTGCTGCTGCTCCTGCTGCTGCTGCTTCTTCTCCAACTGACCCAAGACAAGGCCAATACCACACACTAAAATTATTTAAGGTTTTGGCATTTAAATAAATGCTAAATAAAATAAAAAATTTCAATAAAAATTGAAACTGCATTAACTCACTGGACAGATCCACTTCAGGTATCCATTCTACCTTGTTTCCCTTCACATTTTCAAGTAGCTAATCCATTTTGTACAGTTCCTGTAAAGCACCATACACTTTCAGAATACATTTGAAGAGTATGTACACTTACAGTTTGCAGTATGTCTGGACATCCTTTGCACTGAAAACTGATCTGTTAATGTACTGTAACAGCTATCATGGACTTCTTCCAGAGCACATTAGTGTCAACAGAAGATTCACAATAAACACTGAAATCCTGTTTCCTTACTATTACTGTATGTGTGGACACAGATAAATAATCCATTCTCATAAAAATTTCCTGAGCTCTTCTGATAGGTGCCACATCACCTGTTTGTGCTGAGGGATACTTCAAATGGCATCAAAGTAGCACTGGTGCAATGGATCTGCAGATTATTTCTCACAGAGAAAAAGGCACTATTTATATCCCTGGGCACTCAATTTTCATTCTAAAAACATACTGGGAGACCAAAGAGGGTTAAGTATAGATGCATGAAACATTTAATAGAAAAAGAAATTGAAAATCTTTGGTTTCACATTTGCGTACTCTCCTTAATTTGCCTGTTACCTTTATTTTAAACAGAGAGATCCAATGATGAAAATCATGCTTTTAGTTACACACCACTCTAATCACATATCATGTGAAAAAGCTTTTTTTCTTTTTTTTTTCTTTTTTTTTAATAAAAAAATGACAAAAATACTATATCAGCTTAAAAATCATGGATTGATTTCAGGTCTGTTTCTAGAAAGTAATGCAAAATTAAATTTTAAAAGGATTTCTTTCTCACTAATTCCAGTATCATTAACAGCGAATATTTTTCAAAAATCTCCTTTTTATATATATATACCAAAGCCTTAAAAGTTTGTGTCATTTTTGATCCATGGCATTCACCAGCCATAGGAAGAAAAACATCAGCGATAGAAAAAAATATGTTCTCATGGACATTTAGTATTTATACATTTCATATAAAGGATCTAGAATTATTGCTCTGTGATTGGCTTTCTATGACAGTCAAAGCAAGTGTCCGTTTACCCCTGTAACATTTATGACATTTTTTTTCTGGCAATAATTAATAGAGACTGAAAGAAAGCTAATCAGTACCATCTGACCCCTCTTAGTCTTTCTAAACTTCATCTGTAACCTTCTAAAGCTAATGGAAAGGTGCCTGTTCACTTCAGCAACTTGTAGGTTGAATCTTAATAGAATATTAATTCCTGAACAAGCAAAAAAAGGGAAAGCATGGAGAAACAGTATTATTTTGTGCTACATTTTAGTAATCCTACTCTCTCAAAAAAATTTTCATCTCTCTCTGGGCTAACCACTAGTGTCAAGGAATAGAAACAAGATCAGAAGCACACTAAGTGTGCTCCAAGACAATTATTTAGCATTAAAAAATAAGATGCACAAAATGAAAACAGTATGAAAACAAAAGTAAACTTTTACACTTTATTAGTAAATTGTGTAATGAGGATTACTGGGTCACATTTGTGCCATAACAGGTATCTTAATGTCTCTGGTAATGCCTGGATCTGTGAAGTGCCATGACATTTGGCATTGCAGATTAGGATTCAGGCTTCATCACAGTATTTTGGTATTGTCAAAATCCCTCAAGAACAGAATGCATAATTTGCATTGGCTGTGGAAGAAGAGATGATGCTATTCTAGCACAGGGGGGAAAGCCCATCTATGGCTGATCCACTGCATAGCCTACAGGTGCAAAGCAAACTGCCCACAGCTTCCAGACAGATTTGAAAGAGGACAGTGTGTTTAAAGCCAAGGCAGGTCTTCAAGAGATTTTGTAGTTTTTTGAAGGTGAATTTCATTACAAGAAATGAGAGAAAAACATTGAAGATGGAGGCTGAATCAAGGTGATCTAGAAGAATTAGACATCCAGGTCTCAAACTTTCCTAGTGCTTTCAGGAATTTGAAGATGTGAAGAGGACTTTTTTCCCGGATAGTCCTTACCCCCTGTTGCAAGCTGGGGCCCTGAGAAGTCATAGTTCCTCCATCCTATGGCTACTTACAGGTCTGTTTTCTTCTTTAATCTTTTCTATACTAACTGGTGTTGATTGGAAACTCTAGAATCAGATATATTTGGGTTAAATTCTCAGAAAGATTCTTAATTTTATACATTGCAAATGCTTGACATATTTATTATAAGGTAAGCTTGAGCTGTAAATATATTTCTGCCGTAGTTCAACAATTTTTAAATACCTAGATTTTAATATCTAGGTTTCAATTTTAAAATAAAATCTGTTGACTTTCAACATGTCAAGGATAAGTGTCTATGCACAAACACTTTTAAAATGTTTTGGAGTTACCTTTGTTCATGGCAGCTTGAGCTATAAAAAACATGACAAAGTCATCAAGCTGATGTAAACTCATTATCTATGAATAATGCAAAACAAATATGCCAGATTTGTGCTTCTGGGTGGCAAAGCTGGTGCACAGATGTGGTACTAAGAATAATGGAATTATTTTCCAAGGTTCAAGCTAACTTAATAAGTCCAAAAAAGAAAGATTACATGTTGGTGATTGTGTATTGAAAGAGCTGCAAGGAAAATTTCAGTATTTACATCCAAGATGCTAAATTCTGGGCCAAGAGTGGTTTTAAGCAGAGCTCCAATTCAGTCTTTCTCAGAAGCAAGGATAAACACAGGATTGCTTGATGTATTCAAGCATGGAAAAATGCAAAGAGGCTGAAGTTGCTTTGATAAAAATGCCCTGTGCCAATGTATTGGCCACACCTCTCAATAACAAAAGAAATATGTGTCTCAATAACAAAAGGCATGGCACAAAGTTTTTGCTAGTTTTTGAAATTATGAAAAACTGATTCTTTCTTTTCACTTATCAATAATTTGATTAAGATACATGAATTGTGCTTTGAAGCTCTATTTTTGCAGTAAGTAGTGGTTGCTAGAAAGGTCTGATACAGACCACAGAACTGTGAAATAAAACTGGGTGGATCTAGACAGCCTGTGAATGAGAGCATTAAAATTCAAATGGCATTTTCCTGGGAGCAACAGAGGGTTCAGATAGAGTTTATTTTCTGAATGTCTAAGCTTCTTTAAGATGGCTTAACTGCTAATGTTAAAAGTGGTGACTGAAGGCGGTTAGGCTCAGCTGGTGTCACACAGCCATGTATAAAACAATTACTTAAAGCTATGCTTTAGTTTAGATGGTTGAACCCAATAATTTATATTGCAATATCCTCTGCATAATCACTATGGATAAGCAATTTTCAAGGTACTATAAAAGTTGGCATCTTGCAGCGATACACCATAACAACATAGTACAGTCCTGTCTGAAGGCTGTGTGACTATCAAGACTATCTTGAACTGATTAATCAGTGGCTCTCTAGAAAAAGCCCATTTGGAGTGCCCATTTGGTAATTTCTCTATTTTGCTGTATTTAACAGGTTAATGATATAAGTCAGCAATCTAATTTGATTTTGAAGGATTAAAAAATATTTGCCTAATTTTATTGCATATTAATATCTTATTAGTTGGGAAGACTTTATCCCCAATTTTTTATCTACTAAGAGTTTACCAATATCATAAACCCAATGTTTATTCAATCTTCAGTCAGCACTGCCTTAGAGGATTATAAAGCTGAATAAACCAAGCTATTATGCCTTTCATTATTACAGCTTTGAACACAATGATCTTGGGTAGACACTTCTTGGAAAAATTAAGCAGAGTTTGGATTAGGCACGTAGTTTGCAGATAGCCCTAAATTATTGATATGAAATATTAAATTTATCCTCACAATCAAAAGAAGAAAATGCAGAATTTATGGTTTCATGTCTGGAAAGGGATCAACAAGCTTCAGTTATTTGAGAATAGCTTTTACAACTTCCTAAGCTAAATAAACTTGATTAACAGAATAAACAAAGAGAGAGAGATGTGGCTGTAAACATCAAAAACAACTCTTGTTGCAAGGACTTATACTGCAGTCAGGGAGGAGCAGTGGGTCTGCTGCAAGTGATCTCATGGTGCAGCAGGGTGTTTGGTGCTTCCTGACACTGAGAACTTACGTGTATGCTGGTCTTTAAATGCACAAATAGCGAACTGACTGAAAAGTCTGAAGAGGGTTGAAATTTTTCAGCATGGCCATTATGAGGTCAGGTACTTTCTATTTCTCCAGCTAGAATGATAGTAGACTTAGGAAATTGTGCAACTAGTAGGACATACTCTTTATCATGAACTAGCCATCCATTACACGTTTAGGAAGGTAGATGATGTATATAAAAATACATATATATAAAATTTGAGTGATATTGTGACAGCACTGGAATTGAACTTAAGATTTATAGTTCCTAATGCAAAGCCCTCTCCTCCTAAGTTAAAAGGCATGCTTTTCATTGCCATACTGTTAACAGAGACATCAACCTCTAAATATAATCTGTCTATCATTTTGGAGGGGTAGTGTATGATACTTAATAGTTCAAGCTTATTCTTCATTCTAAGATCCATAAAACTTGAATTCCTAAGTACACTCTCACTTGCAAAAATGTTTTGGACCAGACCCAAAGAGCTTTCTTAGACGAATACTCCAAGATGACCTTTGACTGTGTGTTTAGTGTCTCAGAGTAAGTGTGGGTTTTCTTCAACACAAAACCACTTAAAGACTTTCTGTGTGTAGTTTCCCAAGAAATTTTCTGGTTTTTTTCTTTTTTTTTGGTGGCAAAAATAGACTGTTTCACTTTGCTAACTTTTATGATAGAGTATTGAGGAGTTTAAACAATCTACACAGCTGAGAAAGTAAGTATTAAAATACAAAAATAAGAATAGCATGTTCCATAATATATCCTTATTATCATATGTTGAGTGTTCAAAAAACCTAATATTTTCCTTGGAACATTGTTAGCATCATGTGCTTTGCAGTTGTGATAAGGTTCTTTAACTATCATATGTCCTGAAAACTTGAAAAATATCACTTCTAAGTTGATTTTACAAACAGGAAGAGGAAGGAAGTAATAATTTAAACTGTACTTTTCATTTTCAGATTGAAATTGTGTTCTGCTGTACCTTAGATAACTGATCAGGACTAAACACTTCTCATTTCTTTTGGCTGGGATTTTTGGGATGGTTTTGGGGTTTTGTGTTTTGATTTTTTTGGTGGGTTTTGGTTTTGTTTGTTTTTTGTGCTTTTTTGTTTGTTTGTTTGTTTGGGGTTTTTAATGCTTTTTTTCAGGAACAAAAAACCAATTTCCTCATCCCTAAAACTGTCCAAAATAAATATAATGGAGTAAATCCATTATGATACCAATCACATGCTACATAGCTGTTAATAGTTGATTTGTGCATATAAACAGTTTCTTAATCTTAATTTAGAAGAATTATTTCATTTTTTTTGAAACAAAGGAATAAAAGTAAAAAGTTATATTATTTAATGAAAAATACCAGGAAAATATTTTTTTTAACTGTAGAAAAAGAAGACTTCTAAAGATTAAAGAGATCTAATATTCTTCAAGATTTCTGTAGTTGCTTTCCACTTTCTAATAGGAATACATGCACTATGTCAGTTTAAAAGAAGAGGAATTATTCAGAGGGGGAAGTCTCAGTTTGGAA
>VYZP01065959.1:0-14193 GCA_013400635.1 Hypocryptadius cinnamomeus | reverse complement strand
AGTCATCAAGGAAGTCAATGCTCTGAAACAACCTCATATATTCAGAATATCCTTAGCCACAAACCTGACAATTTGCTATGTACTGGGCCACAAAAAATATAAACTTTGGATGGTTGCTCCAAAAGGTTCACTAATTTCTGCTATACAGAATGTCTACCGCTCTTTATGTAAAAGAGACATTTTAAAATATTTACACTGTATATTTTACTTTTTCATTAATGAAGTCACATTCAAGTATTAAACTGAATTAGTGTTAATCTAAATTAACACTGAGTGGGATGAAAATTCAATTGAACAGTGTTTTTATGCAAAAACTATTTACATCAAGATGGTTTTGAAGATAAGACAGGAAACTTTTAGAAACATAGATCTTCATAGGAGTGTTACTTGAGATGAGAAAAGAAACTTTGAGTACAAGTTATAACTTCCACATTCATTGAATCATCTGTCATTTCCACTATACCTATGAGAATAACTTTTCCCTGGCTTTATGATGCTACAGGAAGGCTGTAGCTGTAGAAATTATATGTAAGTTGCAACTTTCCAGTATTTCTGACAGTATGCTTCTGAATTCAACAGCTAACTCCTCTTCTTCTTTCTCAGAGCACCTTATTTGCATGTAAATAAATGTCTGTTCATTTAGAAATGGCTTCATAGAGCAGTTCTGTGGCATCATAGCAATGTCCCCTCTGTTTGCAGGATAAAGCCAGTACATATTTTACTAGCACTTTCTCAATTGTAAAAGGCTTAGGAAGGTGATATTCAGCATGGTGACCAAATGGACAGATGAAAATAAGTGGAACACCATTATGCATGATATGCGGGCTGAAAAGTACATTATTAGACTTTCATGTCACAGTATATACCTCAAACAATGAGTTAAGAACTCTATGGAGAAATCTCATAGTTTCACTGGTGACAAGAAGGAAACATACTGGGAGGCCACACAAATGGTGGTGAAATCAATGATCTGTGTTAAGCCAAGGGGAGCCTCTTGATGAAGCCTTCTTGCTCCAGCTACAGGAATCATTGCACTCTCAGGATCTCATTCTACAACAACAGCAAGAGATGAGGAGCAGGTTGAGGTGCTCAACAGTTTTTTTTTGCCGCAGATTTCACTGGCAACCTCTCTTCCCAAACCTCTCAAGAGGATGGACAGCAGGATGAGGACTAGGGGAGCAAAGTTCCTCTGACTGTAATTAAAGAGCAGGTACATGACTACCTGAGGAACCTTAAAGCACTGTGGGACCTGATGGGATGCATCCCAAAGTCCTGAAGGAATTGGCTGATGTAGTTGCCAAGTCATTCTCCATGATATTTGAAAAGATATCATGACAGTCATGGGAAGTCCGAGATGACTGGAAAAAGGGGAGTATTGTACCTATCTTAAAAAAGTGTAAAAAGAGGATCTTGAGAACTAGCAACCTGTCAGCCTCACATCTGTGCCTGGGAAGGTCGTGGAACAGATCTTAGAAGCTGTGCTAAGGCACACAGAGGACAGGGAGGTGGTTTGGGACAGCCAGCATGGCTTCATCCAGGGAAAGCCCTGCCTGATGAAGTGGCCTTCTATGGTAGAGTGACTCCACCAGTGGACAAGGGAAGGGCTACAGATGTCATTAACCTCGTCTTCTGTAAAGCCTTTGACAGGGTCCCTCCCAACCCTCTTCTCTCCAAATTGGAGAGAGAAGGATTTGATGGGACTATTAGATGGATTAGGAATTGGTTTCATGGTCACATGCGGGGGATAATGGTCAATAGCTCAGGGTCCTGATGGGCATCAGTGACAAGTGATCTGTACTGGGACCAGTGTCATTTAATAACTTCACCAATGGCATAGACAAAGGCTATGCACCCTTGCACCCTCAGCAAGTTTGCAGATGACACCAAGCTGAGTTGTGCCATTAACACACCTGAGGGATGGGAGGCCATTCAGAGGGACCTGGACAAGATCAAGAAATGGGCCCATGAGGTTTAAAAAGACCAAATACAAAGCGCTGAGGAAAACCCCACTATCAGTACAGGTAGGGGGATGGAGCAGCCCTGTTGAGAAAGACTTGGGGGTGCTGGTGGGTGAGGGGCTGAACATCGTTTGGTAATGTGCACTTGAAGCCCAGAAAGCCAAAGTGTCCCAGGCTGCATCCAAAGTAGTGTGGCCAGCAGGGTGAGGAATGGGATTCTGTCCCTCTATTCTGCTTTTATGACACCCCACCTGCAGTGCCGCATCCAGTTGTGGGGCGCCCAGCACAAGGAGGACGTGGACCATTCACCATCTGGGTGAATTCAGAGAAACACCAAGGTGATTAGATGGATGGAGCATCTCTCCTACAATGGAAGACTGGGAGAATTGGGGTTGTTCAGCTCGGAAAAGAGAAATCTTCGACATGACAGCAGCCTTCCAGTGCTCTGTTTCCAAGGACATGTAGTGACAGGACAATGAGGAATGGCTTCAAACTGAAAGAGAACAGGTTTGCATTAGATATTAGAAACAAATTCTTTACTGTGAGGGTGATGAGGCACTGAAACAGGTTGCCCAGAGAATCTGTGACTGTCCCGTCCCTGAAAGTGTTTAAGGTCAGATTGGATGCAACTCTTAACAACCTGACCTAGTGAAAATTACACCCGTCTAAAACACAGGGGTTGGAAGTAGATGGTTTTTAAGGTGCCTTCCATCTAGGCCATTCTACGACTTTGTAAATAAAAATACTTTTCATGCTCAATGGAGGCATTTCCGACTTGAAAATATTGGGTATACAGTTGCTACAAATTGGCATCCCATCATATTCAATATTCTAAAAATGTCAAATAATTCCCACATTCATGTCCGTATCAATTAACAACACAGAACAGTGGCCCTATACTTTAGATATTTGAAATTATAAATTGCTAATACAGGTAACAGAGTATAATTGGAACATTCCTTGGTGTGAAATGGTGATGTCTTACTTTTTAGTCCCTTGTACCTGTAAATCATTCCACATAACACATCTTAAAACTGCAGTGACAGGACTGACGAACAAATTCACACAGACTTCGTGTAACACTTCACACTATATCCCATTGAGTGTTGCAATATATGTCAATTAATATTGCTTCTTTACCTTACAATAGTTTGAACACATTTTGTTCCTTCCAAATTATCTTGGGAATTCTTTTATTTAATAGAAATAAAAATCTGAGACTATAAATTGTCTTTTACATCTCTAGCAGGAGGTACTAACTTATCCAGGTGTCAATTCTGAGATTTTCCAAAATAGTTTTTCTAAAATAAGTAGGATTTAAACGACAGGTTGGTTCATTACAGTTTTTAATGAAGACTATTGTAGCACTTAAAAGAACTTGCTTTTCTTTTATCTCAGTATATATTTAAGTATTTTATATAACACCTTTTTTTTTTTTTTTAACTTCAAACTGATATTCACTAACTGCTGTAAAAGCATTGGTAGACTGTGATTTGCAAATCTGAACACTCCATAATTGGCATATAAAATTCTCAGCAAAGACTTAATAGAAGAGACTTGTAATGAGGTTTCTTCTTATGTAGATCCCCTTTCCTTAAAATCACAAGGATCACTAATATAAAAAGAAGTGTTGTAAAAGTGTAATTCATGTTATTAAATAATAGCTAATTAGCAAAATGGAATATGTTACAATTAGTTATTTACTTACTAATTTGCAGGCTGTAAATTTTGTCCCCAAAAGAATGAACCCATGGAAGAAAGGCAAAATATTTAAATTATATCTATGCCCTTAAAATAACACTGAAGGAGAACAGTATCTTTATTATCTGCAGGAGTTATGAGAACTAGTAACAGTCTACTTCATTAGAATTGCTTCCAGTATTATTTCAAGCCCCAGATCTCCCAGTTCCTAAGATCATCTCAGGGTTTTTCTCTGTAAAAACTGGTTTTATAGTCCCACAAATATTTGCTAGCCAAGATCTCATCATGCAATGCACGATTACTATAAATTTCTACGGACACATAGCTGAATGATATAGCATTTAAGAAATGGATACAATAACAGCTACAGCAACACCTAACTGAGGATAAATAATTTTTTTCAGGCTACAGTAACAAAGAGAAAATATCAGGAGTAAAATTGTGCACTGGGCACCCTCTCCAAAAGAAATCAGCAGGGCTTTACTTCAACATCTGGGCAAAATCTGTAAACCATAACATGTAGTATCAGTCATGGGAGCATATAGTCTGCAGGTTAACTCTCATCCTATGTATACAGGATAACATACGAGTAATTGAGTGTATTATTAATACAACTTAATAAGTGAATGCCATAAAAAGCACTGAGAAGATTTCCTCATTAGCTTACTGGAAAATATTTTTAACATGCAATGCATAAACAAAGTTTTTTTACCTATTTCTTAATTTTTAATATTTAAAATACTAATTATTTTAAATAAGGATGAATTATTTTAACCTTTTTTTTTTATAACTGATTGATGGTAAATTCTATCATGAAATGGCATTTCCTATTTTACTGTTTTTAAGCATTGGTTGATTAACATTGCTTCTATGTTTGCATAAGAACATTTCTTTGCACAAAAATATTTCTATTAATTCTATTGACTTGTCATTTTTGCAGCTGTCATTGACACTGACTTGCTCTACAGCTTTGATTTCTCAGTGTCTCATAGTTCTAATGATAACCAGAGGGACTAATTTCAGCAACAGTTTTAAATTAGTGGAAACATTGCATGCTAAGTAAGCAATTAATAGAAATATCCTCTTCCTATAATACATAGTATTAACCATTCTAAAAATCCTCAACATGTATACACAACAAAGGCAAAAGTATTTTGATTATTTTACAAGTGCTTTAAAATGCATTTCTCTAAAATTGTTGCACAAATAGTAATGGTTTGAATAAATATTAAGATACTATAATAATTAAAGTGATAATATTGAATATACATGTAATGTTAAATGTTAAGTTACAGTTCAAACATTACCACATGCTGCATAATCCAAAATTTCATACTTATCTGATCTCAGTCCCTCATATATTAACTTTAACATGACTATATATGTCATCTTTTGAACACAAACACTGAAAAATAAGGAAATGAAAAATGAAATACTTATTTTGGTTTTGTTTTTGTTTTCCTTCATTAGGAGGTGCACTTATCCTTTCCAAAATAGTATTTCCTCCCCGCTCAGGAGCAGATGACTTAATATATTATACTAGGTATCTGTGCACAGAAGGAAAGCTGAACAGTCAGTGGAAAGATTGAATCCCTTGAGTAGCACAATTAAGGGTGCAAAAAGTTCTAGAACAACTTTTAAGTTTGATGCTGGATGACTCCTTAACCTGTCAAGACCATACAATGTTGACAATGTGAGCTAATATCTATTTCTGGTATCCAACTAACCACAGAACTCTTGGTAAGACAGAACATTATATTTACAGTGATAGCTCTTTAACTCCAGAGAACAGCTCAATATTTGGTCTTGAGAGTGCTGCCAATCAAATATAAAAAAGGCTGCCTTCAAGACAGCTGGGTACCATTTCTAAAGAAGCTAAAAGAAAACACTGTAAATACTGTTATCAAAATAGATGAGTATGCTCTACACTCTGTGAGAAAAAAATATGAAGGAATAATCTTTGCTACAGCCTTTGGCTGAGATTCAAAGAAGAATGATTTGGTATCTCTATGTTTGGGCCCATGAAATTTAGTGTTTAGCAGGAAGCAGATATCACCTTTTCTCAAAATTGCAGGTCTTTGACCATGGCTGCTCTGATCTGTGAAAAAAGTCTGGCTGCTCCTCAGGAGCACCTCACAGAGACCCCTCTCTGAGAACAAGCAGTCTTTTCATGCCTTTCTACAGTGAGTCCACTGCATTTTTTCACTTTCCTCTTTCGGGAGGGAGTGAACAAAGGAGGAAAAAACTAGTGGACAGTGCACTAGCCATCTTGAATGTGTAGTGGAAAACCCTGTTTCTCATAACAAACACAGAATGCAAGCTGTTATTAATCTGAATATAAGAAAATGTTTCTGAGAGAGTAGTTAATAGAGACTTTTATGGTTTGTACGTGTTTCCTGATGTGCTGGAACCAGACAAAATTTCTATGTAAGCATTTAAGAGCTCTCATATCTACCTTGTTTGTATAAAATGAAGAGATGTCTTGCTAATTGGCATTACTTTCTTTTTAAGTATTTGAAATGGGAGCATACCCTTCCTTAATTATTACAAATGAAGCTTCTGTTCATTAAGCATAATATTAATATTTTCCTTTTCTTTTCACTCATTACTTCCTCTCAAATATTTGCCACCTTGAAATTTTGTTCAAGTTATACACTTTAAAATTACAAGCAATTTTTTGTGTACTTAATGTTCCATATTAAGCAAGTGGAATTTAAATTCTCGTTTCCTTGATGTTCTGTTTTATGTTAAACAAATTGAGGATTATGCATTGATGGTATAAATATACATATAATCACTTCTTTAATTATGCATATGATTGCTGCCTAACTTCGTAATATGTTCCTACAGTTACTGCAGAAGTAAAATATTTTAATTTTCAAACTGTTTTTCAAAATGTTAATTTGCTTTCATTTCAAGGCTTTCTATTAAATGTATTTAAGAAAAGATCTACAATGGCCTTGATATTCACTTATCTGCATATTAATTGATTTATTTTTCTGTTTTCTTTAACTTTTTTTTTAATGACAATTTTTAACCTCTTCAAAGGATGGAAATGTAATCTAGAAATAGAATTTAATATATCTTCTGTGCTGTAAATACTGGAAGAGGGGACTTGTAGTGTCATAATGATTATTTCTCTGTGCCATAGTTAAAAGATTTAATATTTAGTATGAAAAAATACTTGCTACAAAAGCATCTTCAGATTTTCAAACCTGACAAAGGAGATCACTTAAGAGTGCTTGTTCCCTGCCCCATTTGTTTGCCAGTTCTGAACTGAACGAAGTGTTTTTCAACCGGGAAAACTCAAGGCAGCCAATAAAGGATGGCAATAAGTGTTTGAAGTTCCTGTGCAGAAGGGACCGTGCCTTGTGTGTGAGAAGGCCACACCTTCACAGAGCAGCCCCACAGCCCCTTGCCTGAGGCATCAGGAGCTGGAGGCAGGTGCAGCTGGAGGGGGAAGGGGAACATGGAGCAGGAGGTGCTAGAGGGAGGGCAGGCCACCCTGGGAGGGGTGAATGGTGGCAGTGCCAGTTCTTTTGGCTCTCAGCAGTGGAGGGCTTCTGACCCTCCTGCTACAAGGGACTGAAGGCTACAGAGAGTAAGTAGGTCTTGCAGCAGAAGGCTTCCTGGTGGATCTTGAACTGTGGTGTCTCAGCAGTTATGAGGAATCTTCATCGATTGTATCTCAGCTGAGGAGTGCTGGATGATAAATTGTAGCCTGTTAAGTCTAGCAGGCTCTAAGCTGAAGGGTGCTGTTAGTCCCAAAAGAGAGAGCTGTCAGCTGGGTAGGTAGAACCACATCCTTCTTGGCTTGTTTTCCCTCTGAAAGCTGGCCAGCTGCCAGCTAGGTGGCTGGGAGAGCAGTGGGATGAGATGGCTGAGCTGACTTGCCTGCTTGCTGTTGCTGAAAGGGCAGCACTGTGTACCCACTTCTCTGGGCTGTGCATTTCCCCTGCTTCTTCTTTGTTGCTTGCTGCTTCTCTGACCTCTCTCTCAGCCAATTCAGTTCATTAAACCATGGGTAAACTAACCCAACCAATAGAGGAAATAGCTTTTGGTCAGAATAATGAGTCTGTTTGCTGAGGGGTCAGATACATGCCAGGGATGGAATGCGGGGCAGAGGAGAATGGGACTGCTCCTTTTGGCATCAGAAAGCTATTAAGCCTGCTCAGTTGTTCCTGGAGCACACACCTCCAACCACAGCCTGACAATGCAGATAAGGCCAATGAAAAGGCTAACCCCTGCTGAAAGGGATGTTCCCGCTTCCTTCCTCTCCAGCCTGGCTTTGTGCTTCTCCTGGCACTAATGCTTATTTAATCCTACCACCAGCTAGTTTGGGGGGGGAGATTACTGCATTCTTTTGTTTGTTGGGGTGGCTTTCTAACCTACTTGCTGAGGGGTCAGATGGTGGCAGGAGAGAGGTGGAGTGCATGGTTGGACTTCCTCTTAGCGTGCCAGTTGGCCTTTGAACTGCACTGACTGCTTTGTTAGGCTGTGATCTGCAGTTCTGCTGGCTAATTATTAGGAGTAGCTAGACGCCAGAGTAAGATGAAGGCAAAGTGTGCAGGCCTGTAGGCTCAGAGAACTGTTTGTCTGTAGGTTGCTGACAACCAATGATGGCTTGGATTGTCCTCCAACCGGGTTGAGGAGTTTCAAGAGAAAAAAATCTGTAAGCTGCGTGGCTGAAAGCTGGTAGAAGGAGGTCATACAGCTGAAATGACAGCTGCTGTAATGGATGAGTGGCTTCATTCCCAGCAGCTGTTGTGTGGTAGCAATAACTCACTCAAGTGAAGTATGATTGATTTGTGAAGATGGCATTGCTACAGGTTTGTGTGTGTACACATGTGATACGTGCCTACAAGAAACCCAGTGACCAAAGTCCCAAACTGAGTCTCAGCAGTAATGAAAACTGCGAACATGGGTGACCAATGAATTGAGTCTCATCTGAGTGAAACTACCTTTCTAACTTAGAGTTGTTTACAGATTTTGGTCAAATAATCTGTTTAAATTATTTGACTATAAACGAAGAAAAGCCTTGTGCTTACATTCAAAGATCACAGTGAGGCTAGGAACAGTGCTGAGCTTATGTTCACATAAGCTCTGGTTGGGAGCTGTGCTGTATATATCCACAAAACTTTATATATTATTTTTTCCAAGATACTCCTGTTTTCAGAGCACCTAACTTTTTCCCCCAGAGGTCTTTTTTCTCCTCTGATCATGTACTGCATAATCCACAATATTTTCTTTGTTTGTCAGACAGGGTAGACCTAGTTTCATCTACTAATTTTGCTCGTGTATAGCACATGGAGTAAAAATGATCTTGAGTTTCTTTTTATCTCTGACAATTAGTTATAAAACAACATTTATGAATAATTTCAATGGTGGGTGAGATTTCAGATAACTTATAGTAAGGCTATAGATCACAATAAGCAGTTCCTTCCCTAGATAAGTTACAGTAGGATAGAGTAGTTCTCCACACTTAATCTGTGATGACTGGCATTTAAAAGGAGAAGCTCAACCTGGTGAACAGCAGCTCTGTAAAAAAGATGCTGACAGCACAAGGCCCACTTCTGCTCTTGCAGGCTCACAGCTCACTGCAGAATGGATGAGCGAGACTGAACTGTTGACCTCAAGCAACTGGCAAGTGTTTTTTCAGACCTGTGAGAATGCTGACCCTAGAAAAAGAAGTACTGCACGCTAACTTTGGATTAATTATTTCCTTAGGATTCTGGAAAGGTGAAACTCCTAATAGCTGTGCTGAAGGACAGACTTACCACTCTGACTAGTGAAGACAGACTTGATAACAAGCACTGAAGTAAGTAAGCAGGCCAAGCACACCCCAAGAGGGTGTTAGAAGAGTCTTGTGGCAATATTCTTGTTAATTTTTGAGACAGATGTATTGGGGGTGGGTGTTCTGGGGAGAGGTTAATTTACTTTGGGGTCAGGTAAAGACCCTTAATGAGGATAGATATGTAGAAAATAAAAGCAGACCTAAAGTGGTTCACTTAGTTGCCGCTCTGGCATGCACAATCTGCACAGATTTAAATAATTAACACATTTAAAGTCCCTGTAACCAGTACATTTGCAGAGATCAACAAATTGATTATTTTTGCAGTGAGTTGATTTGAATTCCATAGGTTCTTCTGTGATGAAAGTTGGTTTGGGTCAATGTAGTGGTTCTGAGCCATTAAATGTCCTTCAGGTAGTATCATGGTGGAAAGTGAATGCATGTATGACATACACAGCAATATATAGAAAGTACTTTTCAGATTTACTGAGACTGAGCATGATAGCAGAATAAAAATTAAAAAAGAAAAATCAAGGTCTGTGTTTTGGCTAGCTGTCGATATAACACAAGTAACTAAAACTGGAAACTAGGAAAGTAATTTTAACCTCTACAGAATAAGACTTTGTTTGGAAGCTACTTTACATGCTTAATGTATGATTTATCACCTTTTATTCTGAAATTTCATTGATGTGGTTGGAAAAATTAAACAATCAACACAGGCTAACAATTACAAATGTTACCAGTCCCTGTAACAGAAGTGACAAGTTCTTGCTCCACTAGCAGTAAAGGTTGTACTTATTTCATTATGCAGGTAGCAGCTTCTGAAACCTGCAGGGATAGTTTGTGTTTTTCATTAATGGGCAGAGGAAACACTGGATGAACCCTTGCCAGTGTAGCTCGCATTAGAACTGGAAAGATTCAAGAAATACAAAATGTATAAACTTCATCTTCTCCAAACTTCTGTGACATACAGACTGTGAAATAAGTTGCTGGAGAGCATAGGGCTTTCATGTTTCACCAAAGACTTGATAATGAAAATGTATCAAACAGCTTAAAATGTGCACCTAACAAATATGTGTGATAACTGTAAGAACTCTCTTTTGTTCAGAGCTAAAATAAATTAATATTTTTTAATAGCAAGATATTTGGTATTTATTTCAACACCCTTTTGTTTGCCTTTTATACTCTTCCCACAAGACCGCTATACTTGCCACATAATAATAATAAAACAGATTTCTTAAAAGAAAAGAATGAAAAGGAAGAAATGGCTTCACTATTTTCATGGTTACAAAGTGTTTGCATATATTACTTGTGAATGACCAGGGAAATCCTAGGTAAAATTGCATGTTGGAATTTAGAAAGGAATACTGAGAAGAGGAATACAAAAAATAGGGCCTTAAGAATGCAAAGAATGTGGCAAATAAAAATAATGGATGAAAAAACAAATGTAGCTTGGTAGATGCATATATGGAGTTTCTAAAATCCATATTAAAACATTGCAAATAATTGATTTTCAGGTTATCAGTCAAAATTCAAAACCAAGTACATTTTATTCAATGGCTGATGTCATTAAAATTTGCTTTTACAAAGAAAAAAAAGAGTGTTTTTAAAAGAACTGTGTTTATTAAGATTTCCAGAATGTATGTTTCAGTGTGCTTGCAGTACTACCAAAATGACAGACTTAATTCCACAGCAGGAAGAGATGCTTTCCCTTTTGCTTTGTAGTTCAGTAATGCTACCGCTTCTGAAGTGATAAATGTCTGATAAAATTCCTCTAAATGGGTACTAACTGTAACTATTGAAAGTGATGGACACTTGGATTCTTATTTCAGGTCCAGCAAATACCTGCCTACATGACTTCCTAGAGAAAAGATTGAGAAGTATTCAGGACACTTCTGTAGTCTGATGACCTGGGTAGCCTGCCCCATGGGGCCTGTTTTGTTTCAGACTTGCTGCTCTGAATAGAGTGGACTACTTAGTTGTGTTTCCCATTTTACAGGGAGGACTTTGTTGTGAAGGGGGAAGGTTTGGAGAGAGGATTATGAATACAAGGAAATTCTTCTGTCTCTTCTGATGAAGCTGTAACCTTTTTCTAAAGCACACATTGAAGCTGAATCTAGATGCCAGATTACCTGTTTCTAATAAATGATTCATGACCTCAGGCATCCTGCAATCTGTTTCTTTATACAATTTATACAACAGTAAGGGAAAAAAAACCCCTTATGTCTGTTGATTTTCAGTCCAGGTCTTAATTTCCTTATCTTATGCACTGGAGGCAAAATAGCAAATTAGACCAGATAAATGTCTTTTATCACTGTTATTCTGATTGAAGGTATCAAGGAATCCCTTGGAGTTTTGCCTGGCTACTGTGAAACAAGGCAATGCCACAGTGTAACTGGTGCTCCGACTTCAGCATCATGGCAGCGGGGCACAGCATCGCATTAAATAAAGCATGTTCCCTCCACAGTCTATACAGCTGAGTTTTGGTGGGTGCTGTGATGTAATTAATGGGTCTGCAGATGCAATGGGTGCCCACAGAGATTAAGCCCAGTGAGTTTCAGGTGTTCCCTTGGGGAGAGTAGCTGGAGTCTGAAAGCTCAGACGGCAACCACTGCAGAGAGCCTCCTTCGCCTAATTACAGGCTTCTGGGAAGTATCTTTGGGCTGTGTTTTCGAACAGAAGGTCATTCTAAACGTGATGTTATTTTCATGCATTTTTTAAAAACACTTGTAAATGAAGAATTTCTTCAGTCAGTCAACTTGAAGACTTAAAAAAAAGATTTCTGGTTTGAAACAGAATAAACTTTCATACCCTGACTTATCATTTTTGGAATACCTTGCCCAGAGGTTATCCTAAAGGTGGAGAATTTTTAAAAATCATATTCGAATGAACAAATTTTTCAGAAAGCATTTTGATGTTTTGGGGAGGCAAGTGACTGTGGCAAGCAAATATTTTTCAAGACGTGCAGCTGTGTAATTGTAATGAACATTTATGGGAAACANACAAATAGTCACTTACGTGTGTACTTAGAAACCAGCAAAGAATCCAAGTCTTCATACTTAGTGACAATAGTAAAATTGTTTCATATTAAAGTAGTCCCTTAAAATGAAATAAAAATCTGTATAGATGTGTCAATTCAGTTAAAAAATCATATTTTTAAACTCTAGCAATTGTTACTATTTTTTTCTGTACAGAAATTATGAGCTTAATAGATTAATATAATAAGCTTTAAGGTTAGTCATGTTCTAAATAGTCTGCAAGGAGAAACATCAGAAATGTAGTTAGTTGCACGGTGAGTTGGTCAGTGTGAAGACTGTTATGGATGGATAATAATTTTGTAAATGTTATGGAAACACAAGGCATGAAATTATAAATTAATATAATATCAAAACAAGCTTGAATAATGGAACGATGACATGGGGAGCAAATGTAAGATTGATGATCTTGTAAAGCATCCCAATGAACAGCCTTAAAAGAGCCGAAATACTTCCATGCCACACCACAAGCATCCCTAAAACTTGCAAACTATGGCTCAGTTCTTTGGTTTACAACTGAGGACAGATTGCTGTGGTGCTTTCACAAGGCAATGGGCAATCTCTGCCCTGGTGCCTGTCCCCATTCCCTTTGGCTGCATGTGCCTGCTGTTCTCCCAGTGGCAGCTTCAGCACTGCAGAGAGATGTGGGAGGGTGCAATGTGGGCCTCTTTCACTGAGCAGAAAGAACTAAACTCAAAACAACCAACATAAACCAGCTAACAAAAGCACCAGAAAATGACTAAACCCAGGCTTTTAAGATCTGGGGAAACAATGTCCAGCTGAGTACCTCAGGTTTAAAGGCTTTGTGCTTTGTGCTCTTTGCTGTGTGTGCTCCATCTCCAAATGACAGGGTGCTGTGCGACCCAGGGCTTCAGACCCTGGAAGCCTACAGATGTATTCTAAGCTAGAAATCCCTGCTTTTCTGGAGAAGTCTTGAAATATTAAGGCTGACATTTTAAAATGAGGCGATGAGAATTTTGGGGTTGTCTCTAGAGAGTTAAGGAGCTAAGAAAGCAAATTTCTCCTCTTTTACAGAAACACTAATCACAAACATTTTAATTTCTCTCAAATAATAGCTTTAATGCAAAATGTCTGCCTTCCGAACTGTAATGAAGAAAAGCTCTGAATCTCTCAGTAACAGTGATCCTAGATTTGGTTGTTTTCTGTAGTTATATTTCAGCTTTAAATGTGGACGAGAAGCAGGCTTGAAACTACATTTCTGAGCTTCATTCTTTTTTCCTCCATAGTCTAGTTTTCAAGTAAGGGAATATCGATGCAAGTGAATCAGCTCTGAGATCAGTCTGGCTCACTATTTACTGATAAGGAAAGAAGAGACTTGACAGGACAAATTTGAAGATGGCATTGTATCAGAATAATGTTTCATTTAAATGCTTCTTAGCTTGATGTTTAAGAAAGTTTTCGTAGCAGGGCTTTAAGATACTAGAATTTAAACACACCTGAAGTTCAAAACACCTGAAGCCTCAAACATCTGAGAATTGCTGTTCCATTTCAAGCAGAAGAAATTTGTGTTAAATGATGTTTCTGCTCCTATAACACACTTTGTAAGAATGGTACACTGAATATAATGTTTGACTAAGCTCCATTTTGTTTACGCTGTTTTTGCTGGTTTAATGTTTTAATAGAAAAAAAAGGTTTATATTACTGCTGCAACTTTAGTTGCATTTTAAATGAGAATTCTAAATTTTAA
>VYZP01065939.1:0-10188 GCA_013400635.1 Hypocryptadius cinnamomeus | reverse complement strand
TATGCATCAACAGAATACTGACTATAATCCCAGGTGTGCTGTCACATTTCAAAGAGATGAGAGTTGTATATGAGTACAATATAGTGTAGGAAATTTTGTTTATTCAGGAATGGACATTAATATCTTAAACACATCATTAAAATGATCAAACTTTATGGATTTTCTTCAGAAATTACTAAATCCTTGGGGCAGCAGTTACCTTCTGCAAAACATGCTATTAAGAAGCCTGTTTCGAGATGCTTTATTATAACATCAGTACTGGGAAGCAAAAATCTGGGCACCGGAGTTTTGGAAAAAACATGCACCAAATGCTGTGAGCCTTGTTTAGAAAAACAGCATCATGCAAGCTGACAGCAGGTGGCTCTTTTCAACTTGAACTATCAGCAACAAGTGTGTGACTGAATTTTCTTGGCACTCAGCAGGCCATCTTGGATGGGGCCTGGCATGCAGACACTTGGCAAACAAGCCATCAGCTTCCAAGCTGATGTTCCACTTGACTACTTGGTCATTGCCTTTAGATGAAAAAACTAAATCTGCAAATATATTTTAGTAGTGGAAGACACACAGAAACAGTGATGTATTAGGAGCTGCCAATAGCAAGACAAAAAAATTTCACTCTGGAAGGTAAAAAGAGCTATGGCTAAACACACAACATCAAAATCTGTCAAAAAACTAGAATAGCTCTAAAGATCTCAAAATCAAGGTAAATGCTGCTCAGCAGAATGGCTTTTGAAAAGCCTAAAGAAGAAACAAACTCAGTTCATAAGAGATTGAAACAAAAATTTTCCTTGTCAAATAATGTAAACTGTTTTCATTTTTACTTATTGCTGAACACAGATCTCACTTTAAGCTACTTGACATTTGGAATGGTTTTCTGTGTCTCTGCTTGCCAACTCCTTGTGCATGATGTTTAGCTGTGCCTGTGCACATGTTCTTGCCTGCTAAAAACATGTAACATTTGCAAGGTATAGCATGTGTAAGTTTTCACAGGATCACAGAATGGCTGAGGTTGGAAGGGACTTCTAGAGGTCACCTGGTTAAACTCACCTGTTCAATCATGATCACCTACAGCCAGTTGCCCAGGGCCATGTCCAGATGGCTTTTGAATGTCTCCAAGGAGGGAGACTACGTCTCTCTGTGCAACCTCTGCTGGTGCTCAATCACCCCCACAGTAAAAAAGTATTTCTTTGTGTTTAGAGGGTCTCTTTTGTTCCAGTTCGTGCCCATTGTCTCTGGTCCTCTCACTGGGCATCACTGTAAAGAGCCTGGCTCTGTCACCTTTACACACTCCCTCCAGATGCATCTGCACATATATATGATCCACCTTGAAACTTCTCTTCTCCGGGCCAAACATAGAATCATAGAAAAAACAACCACTTTTAACCCTTCCTAATAGGAAAAATGTCCCATTCCCTTAATTATTGTAGTCATATATTGTATCCATCACTGGAGTTTCTCTGATATGTCCATGCCTCTCTTGCACTGGGAATGCCAGAAGTCCAGCCATTAACTCACAAGTACTGAGAAGGGGGGGAGAACCAACTCCCTCAATCTGCTGTCAACACTCCTAATGCAGTCCAGGAATCCACTGTCCTTCTTTGCTGCAAGTGCACGTTGCTGGTTCATGGTCAGCTTGGGGTCCATGGGTCCCTAGGTCCTTCTCCTCAAAGCTTCTTCCCACCTTAGTAGCCATCAACATACGTTGGTGCATAGATTTGTTCCTCCCCAGACCCAGGAACTTTGCACTTACTCTTATTGAACTTCATGAGGTTCCTGGCACACATTTCTCCAGATTGTCCAAGTCCCTCTGGACGGCAGCACAACCCTCCATCATATCATCTACTCCTCCCAGTTCAGTGTCACCAGCAAACCTGCTGAGGATACACTCTGCCCCATCATCCAAACCATTCGTGAAAATGCTGTACAAAATTTTTAACCTAAAGATATACTGCTTATTATTGTTCTTCAGCTAGATTTCAATCAATTTCCATCCCCTGGGCCAGGATGTTCAGCCAGTTTTGAGTCCATCTCATTGTTTGTTCAGCTTCTCTATGAGGGTCTTATGTGAGACAATGTCAAAAACCTCTCCTTCCATCTATCTGACCAGTCACTTAATTGTAGAAGTTTATCTCCTTGGTGTCAAGCCTAACTCCCCCTGAGTGATGTTGACAACCTCTTTAACACTCTTGTCTTTCATATGCCTGGAAAGGGTTTCTGGGAATTGTTACTCCATCACGTTGCCAGGGACTGAGGTGAGGCTGACTGGACTGTAATTCCTGGAGTGCTCGTTCTCGGAGACAGGAGGGATATTTACTTTTAATCAGTCCTTGAGTATTTCTCCCAATTGCCATGATCAAAGATTATCAAAAGTGGCCTTGTGATGAGCAGGCCTACCTGCTCTCTCAGCACTTATAGGTTGTCATGGACTTGTAGGATATTAGGACCCATAGACTTGTGTAAATCCAGGTTGCCCAAGTATTTCTTGACTTCATCACCTCATATCAAGGATACAGCTTCCTTGCTACAGATTTTCCCCATGATCTCTGGCAACAAGGGGTCCTGAAGGCCAGACTTGCTAGAATAGGCTGAGGTAAAGGCAGTATTTGGTACATCAGCCTTTTCCAATGTCCTCTGTCACCAGGGACTCTGCTTCATTCAGCAGTGGGCCCGTATTTGCACATAAGTGCATGTGTGGTTAAGATCCTAAAAACATTGATGGGCAATATTTTTTGAGAATTCACGTTTTAAATAATGTACTGTATTACCATAAAGGCCTTGCTAGAAGCATTGTGTACTAGCAGAACTCTCTTCTCTTACTGTATTAACATAAGGGCCTTTTAATAAGTGAAACCATCTCTTCTGTTTCACAATCTGTTACATTATAATCATGCTTTACATACTGTTATTGCTGTTGGGGATAGATCCAGCTGGTACTTATTATCTCAACAGATTCATTGTATAATGTGAAACTCCATGTACTTATATCAGTTGACTATAGCCTATTTTAGGTATAGAAAAAATATAGTCTATTTTAGTGGGAAGATTAAAAAAAATGTTTTGAGAAAATAAGGTGAGCTTTTTAGGTTTCTTTTTTTTTTTTTTTCTTCTTCCTTATTGGTATTTCTAGGATTTATTCAGGAATTTTATTATCGTTCTTTTTTTTCCTGTGGAATAACATCAGCCAAATTTCAAGTGCCTTCAGTACATTATACGTCTCTGTGTGCACAGCTTGCGATGTGTACTTGGAAGCTGAGAATGTTTGCAGCTGCAAAACTGTCACATGCAGGTTTAAAAAATGCTGTAGCTACGTTTCAAAGTAATATTTATTAGCAGATTCATTCATAAGCCTGACAAAAAGCTTCTGCCTTCAAACAATATACTTCTTACTGTCATCATCCTAATGTTGGAGAGTCTAATAATAAGTTTTAAATCCTAAAATATGAGGGTATAAATGAATAGAAATTGAGCTATTTTAAGAAGAAATTACTTCTCAGATGACAAGTTTCACATGTCCAAAATAGGATGTAAACCAGTGCATTCTTTGTGCAGAATTATGAGACATTTTAATGAAAAATATTTGAGTTTGAATTTCTTTTTATTAGCAAAATTAGCTTTTTCTGCTTTTCTTTTCTGTGTGTCCCTTCCTACCCCTCAATGTGCAGCTTCCCAGAGTTACTTAAATCATTCTAAGCCCCATCTTGGGAAAGCTGTTCTCACTTTCTGTTAGCACAGACATTTGATATGCCAGATACAGAAACTGATATGACTAGAAGCAACTTCAGGGAAAAAAAGTGTAGCTGGATCAGTTGTCATAGGTGGAGCGAGGGGTAATACAGCAGAAGAAAAAGCAGTATGTGGCCAGGGAGGGTGTGGTGCAGAGCAAAATGATCCCATTTTGGCAACTGCAGCCTTCACGTTTGCTATCATTCCTTATCTTTCCATGTTCGGTTATCTTTGCATGGGGACTGGCTGACTCACTGATCTATGGAAATACACAGCACAGCACTTGACTGCTCCTGTCACCTTGTGCAGCTTTGTGCCCTGTCCCCAGGCCCAGGCAGGCAGTGCAGCCAGGGGTGCAGAGGAGTGTAGGGTTCTGCCTGTGTTGCAGTCTGCTTGCTTCCCAGTCTTGTAAAATGCTGGGTCAGATGATGCCATACTCACACTGCAGCCAAACTGTTTGTTACAATAGCTTCTTCTGGAAATGATGTGACACTGCAAGTGGATCTTCAAAGAAGAATGAGGGAGAAACTGGTACTGGATTAAACATGAGGTCTACTTTCTCTATTTAGACATTAGATGCAGGTGATATATGCTAATATTAGTCTAGCTACTTTCCTTGTATTTCATCTGTGCTCTTTCTTGTCTTTTACTTAAGCTGCCTGTGTGTACATATGACAACATATTTGTACTCTCTGTATGTATTTAGCAAGTGAACCCAATGAATTTCTAATTCCATCTAGGGTGTTTTTTTCTCAGCATAAACTGAAGTTATGTTGTTAATGCAAAGGCAAAAGGCTCATCTTGCTTTCAGCAGAGAGGAACTCCTGATTACAATTACATAAGGATCCAAAGTGGGTGAGAAAATAGTTCATAAAGTGACTCCCAACTCATTAAAATAAGATAAAATTCCAACATAGATTGTGTAATAAAAATAATGCTAAATTTAATAAAATCCCTTAACCCACTCCCAAAAAAACCCACAAACCCACCATAACAAAAAAACCCCCGCCAATAAAAACCCCAAACAAACAAACAAAAACCAAACAAAAAAATTCAGTTCTCAGTTTCAGGTAGCTGATTTCAAATAGGTTAACTTCAGTTTACTTTCTCAGAAGTTAAGAGCTAAACTCTGGTATCCAAGGAGGTAGAGGAATGCAGTCAATCATAACATTTAATAGCACATCAAAACCCCAAGGCTTTGTCAGTAAAGTGTCATGAGGAAATGCAAGGATATATATTCTAAGGAAATGGGTGTCTGTGAAGAACATGAGACTATCTTCAGTGAAAACCCTCAAATGAGAAAGAGGACACTGCCATTCAAACTCAGTCACCACTCTATGACAGACTTTGTAAACTTCTCGTTACTGCAAGAAATTAACTCAGGGGAAATTACATTTATTGCCAAACTGGACACATTAACCTAATATGTCAGTGCTATTTATCTTACAGAATAGTTTATGCAGAGGGCCCATCTGGGGTCTGCAGCCGTGACNCATCTCTTCTGTTTCACAATCTGTTACATTATAATCATGCTTTACATACTGTTATTGCTGTTGGGGATAGATCCAGCTGGTACTTATTATCTCAACAGATTCATTGTATAATGTGAAACTCCATGTACTTATATCAGTTGACTATAGCCTATTTTAGGTATAGAAAAAATATAGTCTATTTTAGTGGGAAGATTAAAAAAAATGTTTTGAGAAAATAAGGTGAGCTTTTTAGGTTTCTTTTTTTTTTTTTTCTTCTTCCTTATTGGNCTTTCTGTTAGCACAGACATTTGATATGCCAGATACAGAAACTGATATGACTAGAAGCAACTTCAGGGAAAAAAAGTGTAGCTGGATCAGTTGTCATAGGTGGAGCGAGGGGTAATACAGCAGAAGAAAAAGCAGTATGTGGCCAGGGAGGGTGTGGTGCAGAGCAAAATGATCCCATTTTGGCAACTGCAGCCTTCACGTTTGCTATCATTCCTTATCTTTCCATGTTCGGTTATCTTTGCATGGGGACTGGCTGACTCACTGATCTATGGAAATACACAGCACAGCACTTGACTGCTCCTGTCACCTTGTGCAGCTTTGTGCCCTGTCCCCAGGCCCAGGCAGGCAGTGCAGCCAGGGGTGCAGAGGAGTGTAGGGTTCTGCCTGTGTTGCAGTCTGCTTGCTTCCCAGTCTTGTAAAATGCTGGGTCAGATGATGCCATACTCACACTGCAGCCAAACTGTTTGTTACAATAGCTTCTTCTGGAAATGATGTGACACTGCAAGTGGATCTTCAAAGAAGAATGAGGGAGAAACTGGTACTGGATTAAACATGAGGTCTACTTTCTCTATTTAGACATTAGATGCAGGTGATATATGCTAATATTAGTCTAGCTACTTTCCTTGTATTTCATCTGTGCTCTTTCTTGTCTTTTACTTAAGCTGCCTGTGTGTACATATGACAACATATTTGTACTCTCTGTATGTATTTAGCAAGTGAACCCAATGAATTTCTAATTCCATCTAGGGTGTTTTTTTCTCAGCATAAACTGAAGTTATGTTGTTAATGCAAAGGCAAAAGGCTCATCTTGCTTTCAGCAGAGAGGAACTCCTGATTACAATTACATAAGGATCCAAAGTGGGTGAGAAAATAGTTCATAAAGTGATTCCCAACTCATTAAAATAAGATAAAATTCCAACATAGATTGTGTAATAAAAATAATGCTAAATTTAATAAAATCCCTTAACCCACTCCCAAAAAAACCCACAAACCCACCATAACAAAAAAACCCCCGCCAATAAAAACCCCAAACAAACAAACAAAAACCAAACAAAAAAATTCAGTTCTCAGTTTCAGGTAGCTGATTTCAAATAGGTTAACTTCAGTTTACTTTCTCAGAAGTTAAGAGCTAAACTCTGGTATCCAAGGAGGTAGAGGAATGCAGTCAATCATAACATTTAATAGCACATCAAAACCCCAAGGCTTTGTCAGTAAAGTGTCATGAGGAAATGCAAGGATATATATTCTAAGGAAATGGGTGTCTGTGAAGAACATGAGACTATCTTCAGTGAAAACCCTCAAATGAGAAAGAGGACACTGCCATTCAAACTCAGTCACCACTCTATGACAGACTTTGTAAACTTCTCGTTACTGCAAGAAATTAACTCAGGGGAAATTACATTTATTGCCAAACTGGACACATTAACCTAATATGTCAGTGCTATTTATCTTACAGAATAGTTTATGCAGAGGGCCCATCTGGGGTCTGCAGCCGTGACACTTGATTTTGACCATAACTTAGAAGGTCTGCTCAGGGGCAAAGTAAATGATTAATGTGGTGGTACCTGGCAACTGGCTTGACAGGGTCCTTGTAGTGCCCAGCTGAAAGGGACTATTTTTTGGGATAATTTTACAAGCAATATGCTCTTCCTGAGGTCATACCTTTTTGTGTGGTTGTGTGTGTGTTGTAGAAGGTATTATTGACACCTGTGTCAACAGCTCAGATACCATTAAAATAGTTCTTGGTGCCCACAGAGAACTCCAGCAACAACAGCCACCTGTGCACCTGCAACTCCCAGGCTGAGGATCTGTGTTTTCTGTTGGTTCTAAAAAGATTCAGCTGAAGGATATTGTTGCAGTCATGCAAGAGAGGTAGATGATGACTAAACTTAACATAGTGGCTGTTTGAACTAGAAGAGATGAAGAAGCATTTAACACTTTTGAGCTGGGTTTGTCTACAGTTTAAATTTATTCTCCTTCTCTAGGACCTTTGAGCTTTCAGAAGGTAAAGTAACAATTGCTTTTTTTGGTGTCTGTGTATGTACATATGTGTTCTGAGTTTGATTTTAATTAACACATCACTTTTAATGCTGCAATTCCATTCATTCCATTTTAATGCTGTAATTCCATTCAGCCCTAAGATGCTCAGGATTTCTCTCTTTACATATGTAAATGTATATATATTCTAGGCAGAACGAATCTTTTTAGATTTTTTACTGCAACACAGATGAACCCAACACACAAGGTAGCTTTTAAGACCAGTTAATACAGTGTTAACAATTCTTGTTGAAAAATTAAGCTTAGTAGTGTTCATAGAGCTAGAATTCAGGTCTGAAAACAATTTTATTTGGAAACAGTTCTGGCTCATTGTTTTCTATTGGTTTGGATTATCGCAAGGTGGGGGACAGTGGGAGAGGATGACTTCAAATTTGAAACACCCGTTGTAGGAATGTGATGATGATATAGAGAGCCGATTTATTCCTGTTTCTCTTTCTCCAAGACTTTGGGAATTTTCCTCCCTGCGGCGGCTCCCGGCGCTCCCGGCCGCGTTGCGCTGCGTGCCGCGGTGAGCGGGCGCCTCGCAGCGGTGACTGGCGGGAACTGCAGAGCAGCTGCTCCCCGAGGGCCGGGGGACACGCGGGAAGTTCCCGCGCAGAGGACGCTGCAATCCAAGGGCAGTTTAAGGATATGTATTTAAGCAGTGCGCTGTTCTGAAGATTACCACTTCTGCAATCTAAACATCACCTCTTTCTGTAAGCCTTCAAACGTACAATCTGTAGGTAAGTTACATTAAAAGACTTACAGCTGCCAGCTGCTCCACATAACATGGAGTATATAGCACACTGTATAGATAGATAGATATATATATAGTACCTTCCCTAACTATTTTTGTACTTAATTAAAAAAACCCCAACCAAAAAACAACCAAAACCTTTGGTTTTGATCTAAACCTTTCATTTTGAACTATTTGTCGTTTATTTTATCTAATTGGGTAATATAATATTACAGGCTTGCATCCTCCACAGAGGTGCTTTCTTTCTGCATACTCTGCAGCTTTAGAGCAAAATACTGATATAGCTAATCTCCAAATAGTGTACCAGGGAGATGAGATGAGTAAGTGTTAGCATTAATTTTTATCAAGTAATTGTGTCTGCTTTCCATTCAGACTGTTGATTCAAGTCCATATTTTCTTTGATGTAAGGTTAGGTGACTTTTAGATACCTATATTCAGGATCTCTGTCTGGAAGGGCTCTCACTCTTGGAGCTAAGTTCACTTGTGCCTGCATCAGTATTTATTGGAGGTGCCACAGAGAATCCTATCTGGTCTCTGAAAGGTGCCTGGCATTGCAGTGAGCATGTGTATACTGTACGTGGACACGAGCTAGGGGCAACTAAACTGAGTCCTACAGTATTTTTAGTAGGTCTTCTTTTTCTTTATAGATTAATTTACTTCAATAACATGGGCATAAAATTTCATCTAAAATGTATTGACTTACCATTTTGTAGCATGTCAAGAAATGAGCCAGATCTAAAAAAAGAGGTGTGTATAAAAAGCGCAGTTTCTTTCATGGTATAACACTGATAACCCCCTCCCATGATTGACATATTACACAGAGATGTTTCACTTTCTCTTTGCTTTGGCATTCTCAAAAAATTGATAAGAATTAACAGTGGTGTGTATTTTTAAACACATATTGATACATCTGCATGCAACAACCCATCATTACTGGACTTTATTAATGATTTATCAAATTCTAAGAGATTTCTAAGGCTACTTAAGGCAAACTGAGCAAAATGCTCATCTTAGTTTGTCAGTACTAGGAGATAATGTTATGTTTGGGCTTGGTCAATGTACTATTTCCTGGATAAAGGTACTTATTAAATAAAGGGGTTTTCAAGCTCTGTTTCTCTTTGAGGGACTGTAGGAGTGAGTCAAAGTGTTTCTAAATGTGTTTTGTGCTCACTACAGATTAATGCGTGGCTGCACTGGCCATGCCTCAAATGGCAGCATGAGGGGCAACTCCTTAGCTACTCTTTGTTCCTTCACTTTATTGAATCATTTCTGCCTATATTGAGGAAGAAATTAAAAATGCTAGTTTAAGCAGGATTTTGTTCTTGTGTAGGCTTTATCTAGGGAAGAACTTAGTAGATGGAAAACCTACTTGAGATAAGTAAGGAAACAGGAAAACAAAGTGTCTTTTTTTTCTCCATGGACCAGGATAGGAATAAAATCCCATTGTCATGATTCTCAGCCTTGTGTTTTGCTTCAAAACTTGCTCTACTCAAATTGGCTTCCTTGACAAAAGCCTAACTCCCCCTGAGTGAGGTATGATAGATGCCATAAATTTTAGGTATGATAAACTTTCTGCTTATCTCCTCCTTCCTTTCTTGGGCTGGCCAAGGCACACAGGCTGCAGGTTAATTGCTTTATATCCCATAGTGAAAAAGACACAAGAGTCCCAAGTGGAAGCAGTCTGAGCTGCTCCACACAGGTCTTTCTGCACAACATCAATGTCACGGACTCTAGGGCTTTTTTTGCTCAATCTCTAATTCTCTTTAATCATATGAGGCAGTGTGAGCCAGCATTCAGCTTTTTGATTTTTTGTTAGCCTTTCCTGCTTGGCTTGGATATTTTGATGTCGTTCAGAGACATCAAATTTTTTGATGATTCAAACACACAATTAAGTGTAACAAACCCATTCCT
>VYZP01065928.1:0-34657 GCA_013400635.1 Hypocryptadius cinnamomeus | reverse complement strand
AAAACTGTGATGTGTGCTGTGACACAGAGCTGCTGTCATTCTTGAGGAAGCTGTCTGCAGTTTGGTGTCTGTGGTGTTCTTGAGGTGCTTTGTGTGCCCTGCACACACCTTGTTTGGTTTCTCAAGTGGCAGGGCAATCAGCTTCCTGCAGAAGGGGAACAATGGCATTGGGGTTCCTGACATACACCACAGCAAGGTGAGTGGAGCACTCGCCCAGAAGAAGAGTCCTCTCCAGTTTCCTCCTCAGCCTGGAAGTCTGTATGGATGTTCAGTCTGGCTGCTGAGCTCTTCCTGGGTGAAGATGCTGTATTGAAGAGTCACTAGAGCGGGGGGGTGGTAGCAAGGGGAAACTTGGTTTGCCGCTGACTGTGGCCCCAACTTGTAATAGGAAAGTCTTGAGTTTCTCTCATTTTGCAGTAGCACTTACACTTCTAATAAATAATCACTTGCTTTGTGGTGCATGGTGAGTGTTTGGAGCAGAGATCCTGTTCTCATCTGACTGCATTTTAAAAGAGGGAATTGTGTAGATGTCAAAATCCAGGCAAGGGCTGTGACTGTGAACCCTGATTGGCATGTGCCTTTCAGCAGGCAGGTGAAACACCAGTCCCTGCAGAAAGGCACCAACAAGGATGAAGCTGAGCTTGTCCCATTGTCATTTTCTCTGGATTGCTTAGATGAGCATGTCAGAAATATGGGTTGTCCTGTGCTCCTCTCACAAGGCTCCAGTTATTATGCTCTAGTTAGGGAATTTAGACCCCAGTAGGTTCTATTATGAAAGGCAAATACTGGGTGTTATTAGGGCAAAGTTCTTTGGAATCCTTGTTCTGAGCATTTATTAGGTTCACGTGTGTTCATCTTGTTTTTGTGAACTTTTGGAGAACTCCTGCTTGGTCTGATCTGGTTGGTTTTTAGTCATTGCTGTTTGGCTGGTATCAGTTTGGTGTGGTTTCCTTTGTTTATTTATTTATTTATTTTGCGAATCTGCATAATTGTTAGACAAAGAGAGAAAACAGATTTAAAGAGCAAAAAGGTTCATAATAAAACTCTCCATTGCATGAACTTGAAGAATATCTGAATACTTTTACTGGCAGAATTCTTGTCAACTGGTTCTGTTAGCCCAGTGTGTCTAATATTCCTAACTGTAACATGCTATTTGTCATATATATGTCATTATGTAATATGGTGTCTCCAAAGGCAGCCAGGAGTCAGTGCTGTCCTTCTGTCCATCTTTCTGTCGGGTTTGTTTCCCTTCTGAAGAGGTGAAGAGAAAGCAAATGTGTATTTAAAAGTTTTGTTCATTTCTGGTTTCACAGTGACTGCCAAGGTATCTAGAAATAGATACTGTAAGTATTGTATGCTCCTGTACCTGGCCCTTTAATCTCTTTCAAGAAATTGAATCTTGCCCTTCTTTGTCCAGTAGATGTTGCTGTTGATTCACTAACACTGAAAGAGGACAAGTAGAAAAATGCTTTAGGAGCTCAGAAAATTTATAAATATTCCAGTATGCTACTTAGAGAAAAGAGGCTACTTAAAAAACAAATGTAGTGCCTGTATTTTAATTTATATATATTGGCCTTCCAGTCTGTATCATAAATGAGAAGTAAGCATTGTGTGAGTTACTGATTTAATGTGCTGTGGAAGAGCTGCATCGAAAGTGGATTTTGTACCTTGCATCTCCATTATGGTTTTACTAAGTTTTTGTATTTTTATCCTTATCCTAAGATGCATGAATCATACCAATTATGATGATATCTCTGTAGCATGGTACAATTTTGCAAAGCTATGCTGTATGATTGGAATAGGCATTCCTGTAGCCTCTCCCAAGTCAGCATTGTTTCTTGGAAGCTGGAGCCTTGCCAAGTTGTTAGAGCACTTTTTGGGATGAAAACCCATTGCATGGGGTGGGTTTTGCACACTTTTATTCAAGGAGACAAAGTGAGGTAGGGCACTTTTGGAGAGAGGACTGGAGGAGAAGAAAGAAGAAAACATTTAAAGGTGCTGATTACTGTTCAGTAAGGTCATGTGTAGGGGAAAGGTTTTAAGTTATTTTTAATGCAGTCTGGTCGTCTAACAGAGTTTGAGAAATAGTTTGTTATTGAGACCAAAAAAATGTGTGACTAAAATACTGAGTAGATAAGCTCACTGCTGAATTTTCATTCCCTGGTGTATGGGAAAACACCTGCAGCTGTGGTTTCCTTGGTAACAAGTTCACTGCAAAATCTAAATGCACTGCACTAAGCCTGTCAATTGTACTGCATTTGAGGAGAGTTTAACATGCACACTTGGACCTTTTGATACATGAGTTTCTCAAATGCCATGTCATTTATGCTGTTCTTGCATAAAATACCTAATTAAAGGAGATGTGCAACATGTTTTGGATTTTGGACAAAACTACGAAAAAGGTTGGTATTTACAAGTCTAAACATGGCCTCTGTATTTGTGTGTAAATATTTCTTTACTGCGTCTTGTTTTCTGAGCACTTTTAAAATTTTGCCTTTTAAAGCTCAGTGCTATTGTTTGCATATTGTTGAGTCTTAACTGCTTTTTGCAGTTGCAAATCAGAGAGCTGCTGAAAGGAATTGCTAGTACATGTGCCATATAAGAGAATTTTGGCAGGACATGGGTTTTATTTGTCCAAGTAATTCAGTGTGGGGTACATGTATATGTTCTCACAGATCAGTATTTTTGCTCTGAATGAAAGGAGTATGATTTCATATGCTGTGTTAGAAAATTTTAGTGATGCTTATGATTAGTTTCAACTGTTTGAGCCAAAAAAAAGGAGAAAATCTGTGGAACAGAGTGGTTGTGTTATTATACCAGAAAGAATTAACTTAAAACCTGTATTGTTGTACTTTAAGAAAGAGAAACTCTGTTAAGCAAGTATTGTTAAAGAGTTGGATTGCTTTTCAGCAAGCATAGCTTCATTGTGTGTACCTGGATCACAAGTACATGAAGTAGAAGTCATATTTGTGACTGCCTTTGTGTTTGTTAAGGGGTTTCCCATATTTATTGGGAAAATAGCATACAGTACTGGGAAGACTAGGCAGTATAAAAAAACCACAACACATGTTGACAAAACATTGTCTGTAGCTTGTCAAATATTATAGCCATCTGGCAGTGACTCCATGGTGGGATTGCTTTCTAAAATAGGCTTTAAAATGTTTCATAAACTCCTTTTTCTTTCTAAAAGGAGGCAGCTGTTCACATGAAATTATGTATGAGTTTGCATAACTCTGCATTTGGGGTCTTATTCATGAGTATTAAACAACCTTTGAATCTGAGACCTTACTGTGTTTCCCCCACAGATAATATTGAATGTCATTAATGAGGTATGTATTTTTAAAGAGCTCTCTCTAGAAAAGACTCAAAGTTTTCATGGACTTTCTTTGAATACTATTTGTTTTGGGTCCTCTAAGTTAGTATTGCATCAGAAGGCTCCATGAGCTCTGTGTGTATGAGCTGAGCCTATTGGGGGATTGAGGAGGTGGGGAGAGCAAGCATATACTGTCTTTTACATGAGAAACCAGTCTTTAGTTTTAAATACTTGCAAATGTCAGGGAAAAAGAAAAGGGACAAAAGGAGAGTGAAAGAACTATTTTACAATGCAGTTATTCGTGTTCAGTTTTCTGAATCCCATCAAACCCCTTCCTGCTGCCTTTACACTTTGAAAAATGTAGACAACAAAAATATTTTTTCAATTGTAGAGCAAACAGTTTAGTTTCTTGAACAGTGTGCTGCCTCATTCTGTGAGGGAATAAAAGTTAAACCATCTAAAACTACTCTGCTTTTGAGAGCTCTTTGCTTGCAACCCGCAACACCACTGATAATGACTCTACAGCACAACCCATTTGCACATGCATGTGACAGTGAAGAGAAATCTGATACACTGTTATTCTACTTCATCTTTTTAAGTAACTTTGTGCTATGGAAAGCTTTTGGATACTTAAAGAATCTCTGATTTCTGTATTTGAGGACATGACTTCAAACATTAGTTGTTAGGTTGTTTATGGTTATGCATTTATTGGTTTTACAAAATAGAGCCTTCCAGACAAAGTCACATAATGGTTTTTGCTTCTGTAAGGGGATGCTAGCAGTGACAGATCCAACCATGCTAAGAACTATAGATACAAAAGTGACTATTTCCTTAATGCCTGTCTTGTTTTTCTCTAAAGGGTTGGTTGAGATCTTGAAGGAAGTAAATGGGTCTTAGGGGTGCTAATGCAGATCAGTCTTCAGGAGCTGAAGAGACTCTTCCTTTCATGTGTGTTGGTCTTGTTATAATTTAGCAATTTTCAAATCAGGCCTTCCATGGTATCTGGTATCTTTAAGCCTCGTCTTTATGCTGCCCTTTGGAATTCTGGTTTTAAATTACATTTCATAACACTAACCTCCCTGTTCTCCCTGCTGCTTGTCTGTGCTCTGCTGATGCGCTGACAGTATTCCACCTGAAAATGTTCTTCCTCTTGGGTGCACAAGTAGGAATGATGGAGAGGATACAAGTGTTCTTCTTCAGGGATTTAGACTTTGCCCTGGCACTGATGTTTTGAGGCTCTGGGAGGCAGCTGGCAGCTGAAGGAGTATTTTACAGCCCGTTGAAACTGATCTTGTAAAGAGAAGAATGCTGAGAGCAAGATTTTGCAGAAACAAACTTGAAGTATTTGAGAAATGGCAAGAATACATAACCTGAAATTTTGTGGAAATCTCACTTCAAACATTCAGATCTTATGAAACATGACAAGACTCAATGAAAACGGATACAGTGCAAGAGCAGCATGATTACAAAGCAACTGTTGAAAATACCAGTGTTGAAGATACTTTGATTGCACTTCTTGGTGCAGCCTGGAGATTAATTACCAGTAACTTTCTGCAGCTGACCTGACAGCATCTGAGTAGGGTTAGAAGCCAATGTCTCCTGATCTAGAGTAGGAAATGGTGTACTGTACTCTGGGGATGGGTCTGTGAGCATGTCCCTCTGCGTTAATTTTTGTGGATTTCTGGGCCAGCTCTTGATCATGGTTGTGATTTTTTTAAAATATTTAGTAATTTTAAACCTTAAATTATTTGAAAGTGAAATCAAGGAAACCTCTTTTTTATCTAAAAACACTTAATTTTACTGCATTTTAAGTAAGTGAAAAACCCCCAGCATTGTACTGTTTTTCACTGACAAGCAAATCTTGTTTTGGATTGGAAATAATTCTGAAGAGTCAAAGAGGGAAAATAAGAACAAGAAGCAATGGAATGTAATCAAAGAAACAAGGAAATGTATACATTCTTGCTTATATTTTTCTTTCCAAAGCAGTAACAGTTTAGGACTGTGGTCATTTGAGAAAACTAACAGTAGGACTTCTCTACTCCATATCTCTTATGGCTTGCTCCATAAGCCTGTTGAAGCAAAAATTCAGTCTTCCTGTTTCAGGGAAGCATGAAATGGTGGTTTGGATATGGCTTACAATATAAAGAAATCTAGATGACATTTTTCTTTCTGACAGTTTTATCATAGTGCAGCAGAGTAACTATAAACTGAAGAGCAGTCATTTTCCCTCATCGACTGAGGGCTTTGTGCAGATCATCTCCCAGGAAAGATCAGTTTAATTTGGCTTGTTTGAGAAGTACCATATTCCATGAAGAATATTAAATGGAAAATAAAGGGGATCTGAAAATACTCACTATTTCATATCCTAATCAAAAAAAACCCCAACATAACAAATCATTGTAAATTGGATATAGTGATTTTTGTTTGTCAGTAATAAAAAAGTTCCAATTGCTTGCAAAACACTCTTTTAGAGGCCTTTTTTCCCTACCTGGAATCTTCTGCCACTTTTGATAGTACCTGCTGTACTAAGCATCCGCCAACAAAAATAAGAAAATAATGCTACTTTATTTACTGAGGATTGTTTCCATTAAAATAGACAGGGCAATAGGTCTGGTAAGGAAATAGAGAGAGAAGTTTTCAAGTTCTGTTGTAGAGGACACAACAGTACCATTGCAGGACCTGTGATGAATGTGAGTGTTCTGCAGCAAGACTGACTCCATGTTTGGGGCATGGAGTCTTTGGCTGAAGGTAAAATATCCTTGTGGTTGTTGGAAATGACTTTGCACTACTTCCTCTTATGAAAAAGGAAAAGCTTTCTGTCACCCTAAAGCTGCACTGAATTCTACTTTTAAGATGTACGAGTGGAAAAGGGTGGTCAAATTTTAAGATCCATCCCATTCCATCCCTGGAGGTATTTAAAATCTGTGTAGAGGTGGCACTTAGGGACACAGCTGAGAGGTGGACTTGACAGTGCTGCCTTAATGGTTGTACTCAGTGATCTTAAAGGTCTTTTCCAACCTAATGGTTCTATGATTTTAAAAAAGTTCCAAATTAAAGTTGACATCCTTCTACTGAGTCCTTTATCTGTGTTAAAATTTGTCAGCCTGTTCCTTAGGGGTAAGCACTTCAGTTTTAGTCTGTGTAATCAAACTGAATGGTCCTGGAAAAACCCTGCTTTTTTATTCTGAGTAGGTTTTATACAGTTGATTGTATGTAAAATTAACAATTATATGTGGCAGTTAAATATCACTTTTTGTTACAGAGAAATTTCCTGAGTGTTTTAAATAAATCCTGACTTGAATGGTAGACCTGCTGAACTTGTATGTGTTCAGCTTGTTCTTTTGAAATAGGGATTTTTACAAAGTAGGGCATGTCATAAAATTTAGACTTTTAATACTCAATATCTGAAAACACACACACACAAACAATTTGATTCAAAGCCCAGTACTTTTTAGGATACCTCAGAGGTTTGAGCTCTAAAAAAATGTTTCCCTCTTTTGGAGGGAAGAAACTACTTTTATAACCCCTCATCCAGCATTTCCTTTGAAAAGAAAATCACCCTAACAACAGAAGACAAAAGGTGTGTGTTTTCTGGATCCATTTAATTTCAGCATTTGCATACATAATACTAAGTCTGTGGAAGAATATGGCTGTGGTATCCCTGCACCTGTACTCTACCATCTATTTAATTATTATGGTACCAGTAGCTGATCTGAAACCAGAGGTCCCTGACATCCACTGTTCTATTTTTCTACATTTAAAGTACTGTGGTTTCATTTCTTTCAGGGTTGGAGTAGTTTCCCTTGTGAAGCCTTTCCTTTAGCTATACATATATATGGAAGTGCCCCAATGAAGGAAATAACAGTGATGCTTCATTTCCTTCCATATTACTCCTTTTTGGAGCAAATTCATTCCCTGCTCACCTTTATGCTTCCTGTTCTCAGTCTTCCTAACTTCCTACATAAAGTACTTCCTTCATCTATAAAGATATCTCATTAAACTTAGAAAGGAAGGGTCCTACTTGGCACTGCATTGGCAAAAGGCAACATTCATTCATTTATTGCCATGACTGCTTTTAGAGGAGTGCAGCTGTGGGCACATCTGGATAGTTTAGCTCCTCAGACTGAAGAAGAATAAAAGACTGGAACACCCCTCAGCTGGAGCAGGGGCAACTGGAGGTGTTAAATTAAATAAACTCTTTCAAGGCTGTTGGCTCTGCAGTAATTACTGGCAAAAAAGGACAAAGGAAAAATCTGAATGAAGCACTTACAAAGTATCTTGGTACTCTTTAGAAACACAGCAGACCAGTGGACGAGATTCAAATGACATTTCATCCAAGCAAGGGAGGCTGGGGAAAAAGAAGGCCCTGGCTGTTATGCTAGGAAGTATTGAAACCTGAGATCTGGTCAATCACTTTAAGTTAATTCAGGCTCAAGAGCCTTACTACAAAACTTCACAGCAGTATGAGGAGTGCTTCTCTAGCATGAAGCTGACACGGCTTGTGGAAGAAACAGAATAGGGGAAGTTAGTTACTAAATTATGCTTTAAGAACTAATTGATGTGGAGTTTTTTTTGCTTTTGTTTTGTTGGGGGTTTCTTGGCGGGGGAGGATTTTTTGGGGGGGTTTGTTGGGGTTTGTTTTGTTTGTTTGTTTGTTTGTTTTTAGGAGAGGATAGATTGCAATTTCTGGGGGAGGAAGTAAGCTGTTTGGGGAAGACTAAAAGTGCAGGGAGCTGGATTGTAGCAAGATTGGGCTAAATTGGAGAAGAAGCAATCAAATAGATTGCTATCTGATTGTTGCATTTCATTTTGTCTTTTACTAGTTTTCAGCCTTGGGCCTGAACAATAATGGAAAAGAAAGGGGAGAATGAAGCTTTTGCCCTGTTGCTGAGTACTTGATCTGGGTGTCACATCAGCCTAGTCCCTGTGTAGGGATATCACACATCCCAGATGAGGGAACCTGGAGAGCAGCTGCTAGGACCTCTTCTGTATGGCATATACTTTCTCAAAGAAAAATTTGAGACATTGAAGACTTGATGGAGATTTGGTAAATTAATGTATTAATTAAACAAGGCATCATTTTGATGGAACTGTTCTATTAACTGCTCTTGCACATCTGAAAGCTTCTTTAGTCTGTGTTCCTGTTACGAATGAACCTTGCCCATATGCAAGGCTTTGTACGAGTGTTTTGAGTGTCAAGTTTTTAAGAAGAAAAACTTTGATTTTTTTGTTTCACTCCTTCCTCCATGTATTTGCTAAGTGCTCTGTATTTCTTGAGATTGTGAATCTAGGAACAATTTTCTCCTTGTGAAAGCGTGAGGTGTTGCCAAAAGCAGAATACTGCCATCTCTGCTTATGAATCCCAGTTTCAAATCCCAGATGCTTTACATAATAAAGCCTAACTGGGCTGATTACCAAGAGAACTCAGTCATTCAGGGAAATAAAAGGGAAAAATCCCTTTACTTCATGGAGGAAGAACTCGTGCCAAGAGGAGGTTGAAATGTTAAAAATGCATTTTCTGTTTGGATCTTTCATATCAACTGTCCTGTTTCCCTCTTCTTTCCCTTTTATTTAAGGCTGGGGATCAGTATCACCCTTGTGCAGTGGGTGTATGTGGCAGTTTTTTGTAGGATTTGGGAGGACTTAAATTTATGAAAACCACGTTCAATGGGTCTCTTCCCTCTCTGCAGGAGCCCAGCTTAGGTAAGTCTCCCGGGCTGTGTTTGCAGCGTCTTTAGAGAGCAGTGGTGCCACGGGGGCTGCAGCTGCTCTGCCCACCCAGTCTGTAGAGTTCTGGGGTGTGTGGTGGGTGGGGCCGTCCAGAAAGAGCGTGCGGGCTTGGCTGCCTGATGCCGGCCATGTGGCATCGCAGGAAAGCTGTATGGGATCGCAGGAAAGCTGTATGGGATCGCAGGAAAGCTGTATGGGATGTTTGGCAGGGGATTCAGCTGTACACTCACAGCCATCCATATGCTCTGCCTCCTCCCTTTGCCGCAAGCCGTGGGGCAGGGCCCGTGCAAAGCGGCAGCAGGGAAACCTCGGTGTGTTTTTATTTCTTGTAGTCCTACTTTATGGTCAGTACATAATTTTCCTTCTGCTGCAGCCACTCTTAGGCTCTATGGGTTAAATTGGAAGCCCTCTTGTGGATTAGTAATTGACTGAAAAATGAGAAATAGAGAGTTGCTTTAGGTGGTCAGTTTTCTGTGGGTGGAGGGGGAGTTACTGGTGGAGAAAAAGCAGGGATTTCTGCAGGGCTTCCTGCAGCTGTTCAACATAATCCTAAATGAACTGGAAATGGAAAAAAGTGTGGAAAGAGAAAATTTGCAAATATGTGAAAATACTTATTCAAAATAGTAGAATTCAGTGCCAAGTGCAAGCTGTTGAGGATAAATTGGTGGTGCTAAGTAAGTGATCAGTAGAGAAGGTGAAATTAATTGCTTGTACAAGTGATGCAGACGAGAAAAGAAAATGCTGTTCTGTAAGCTGAGCTGTTACCCTCACTGAGAGACCTTGACTGGCTGTGGGTAGTTCCCCGAAAACAGCAGCAGCTCCCTTGGCATTCAGTGTTGGTACGAAAGACAAACAAAACATTACAAACCCCTGAGAGGGAAACCCAGAACAACAAAATCCTTATGTCACTGAGTAATCTCTGCTGTGCCCACTTCTGGAGTACCATGTCCAGTTTTGTTCCCTTTGTTAGAGTAGAATTAGTGTACGTGGAGGAACGGTGAAGGCGGTCAGAGGTATGGGGTTGCTTTTATACAAATAGGAACTAATTAGTGTAGGAAATTTTCTGTCTGGAAAACAGGCAATTGGAGGAGACATAGTATCACCTACAGTGGCAGTCTGTATGGTCATGAATGGCTTAGGGATGTGAAAAGAGAGTGTTTATTTCCTGTAGGGGTTTTTTGGGTTGTTTGTTTTTTGTTTTTTCTTTTCCACTGCCTCACAAAAGAGAAACTGGGGCACACAGAAAACTTCCAGGAAGGTAGTTTAAACAAAACCAGTTTTTCACACAACACATAGTTAAATTTTGGAACTCACTGATAGCTGATGTTACAGAGATTAACATATAGTTAGCAGAGAAATCTTTAGGTATATTGTTGAAAGTATCATTTGCTCAAGCAAAACTGATTACATGATTATATGTTAGTGACTTATGGCTACTGGTCTGGCCTCCCCCACATGAGTGGATAGCTGTGTGTTACTTCTGAAACATTTTCAAAATAGCCACCATTTCTTGAAAAACTAGGTAATCCTATTTGGATGAAACTGTTTGGAGATAAAATATGTGTGATGTTGCTGTGTTTGAACAGGATTTGCTGAAGACTACAGCCAAAACCAGAGTAAAGTAGAGAATTGAAGGAAAAAATAATGTTGCTGAAGATTTCAAATCTAATAGAAGTTTAGAAAAAAGTCAATACAAATCAGGTCAAATATTATACCCATGCAGCAATGGAAATCGATTGATTAAATTAAATACATTTGTGCCTCTCTTATTATCTTTGCAGTTTCACTGAAATAGACCAGTAGACAAAAAATGTTTCCAATGCATTTTTAACTTCTAAGAGAGAACTGAAAGGCTGTGTACTCCTCAAATTTCTTTATGAATCCCTCTGTTGCAGCAGGGGCTTGCCTGGGACTGGTGAAGATATTTTGCTGAAGACAATACATTAGTAGAAGTTAAAAATCAGAATTCCAGAAGCAGCTTGAATTTTTAATTTAGCAAATAATCGTATCATATCTGAAAAATTACATGTCCTATTGTATTTACACACTCTCAGTGCTAGAACTGAGCATCAATCCTTTTAGTATAACATTCTAATTAGGCGTGAGATGTGTGGGATGTTTAATTCCGTAACATGGTTGTCATGATGAACCAAAGGGGTGTGGGGATCGAGTAAAAACTTCAAGAGTGAAAATTGCAGTAGCTCTTCCCTGAGATATAGTCATGTTGTATTTTCAGGGCTGCTTTGATTCCTTACATAGCTCACAGTCAGATACTGGATTGCTTCATGTTGCAAGAAAGCTTAGTTGGGTTTTCCTGTTAAGAGTTGGTTTTAATTAGTTTAAGGTCTGTTTCTTTAGTCTGACTCAAGGTTGTTCATGAAGCCATGGATGATCCTGTGTCAAACCAGCAGAGATCATAATCCTACATTTGGTTAAGTATCTTGAAATACTCTCTGTTTCATTCAGTAGAGAAGCTATGCCAAAGCTTCTTACTCAGGAAGACAAGGCTGCCTGATTTCCATGAATGAACATGATTAAACAAATACATGATTACAAATCACCCACTTTTAGGTAAACTAGCTTTCAGCCCAGCTAACTGAACCTTTCACGTGGAGGCTGTGCTCATACTTTGCATGTTTGGAATTTGTTTAAAGGTGTAGAAAGTATATATGAAGTGGCATTGTTGGTGTAACTGAGGTTAGCTAACATATTAGGGTTCTCCATTCATTTTGCACAAGTGTAAGTTATTATGTGCTTGTGATTCTGAAGGTTGACTGGTTGATGTGGTAAAATTCTTCACTACATTTTTGTCTTCCTTTTCGTTATTTCACTGAGAAACTCCATGGAAAGATGGACCTTGGATATATGGGAAGCTTAAGCAGTTTGCTGATTCTCCAAGGAAAACATGAAATTACTATTGAATTGAGTCAGGATACTCAGGGACATCTGGGATTGAACTGTCATCTTCTCTGGCAGTAGGTGCTTATGAATGAATATGTTTGCTGCACTTCTTGCTGCACCAGGAAACAGTGTAATCTTAAAAGTGAGCTTTGCTGTTCTGCATATGCAAAAATGCCTCAGGTCTTTAAGTTGCTGCAGAAACAAATCCCATTGGCTGTCTGGCATCTCGAGTTCTCCCTGTGCTGTCTGTGGATGCAATATGGTCACACAGCTTTTGTTTGATAACGAGCCTCAGCTATCCAAGTGCACCTACAGAGATCTTTTCTCATGCATTTGCTCCTCCTGGGTCGCCACTAGAATGGCAAGAGCCTGGTCTGGTAATTGTGGTCTTGCTGCCCATCACTTGTTCCTTTACATAAATGCAGTCTCAAATGGCAGTCAAATAAAATACTTTTTGCATACAAAGTGCCTACAGATCCTGTTTTCCAGTGGTAACAGTACTTTGTTATGGAAAAGCTTGACTGAAGACTTCATTTTGTCATTTCTATTAATATTGAAATGGAAACATATGTGGCTCTAATCATATGGAATACATGGAGCTCCTGTGGGCCTGTCATACTTTGACTGGAAATAATGTGAATTAATGTAGTAAGTGAATTATCTAAATTAATTTTATTGGCAGAGGAAGCCTAGATAGTTTGATGGGTCCTCTTAAAAACTTTTTTTAGTTCATATCCTCTCTAATGGTATTGTTGAGAATTATGAACAACTCATTACAGGTGTCCACTTACTTCCCTCTGGAGGGCTGCTATTTTTTTACCTGTTGTATGCAATCCATAGAAAAGAATCTTTATCTTAAATAACACAGCACAGTCCTTTTAAACATAATGAAAAACATCTCTTTTTCTTCCAGCCATGGACAGTTCATTAATGTTGGTTAAAAATTAGGATAAAACCAATGGGATGATTAGAAGTGTGGGGGAATTCATGAAAATTCACCATCAGCAAAAGCCTACAACAATGAGACTAGTAGGCATCAAGGTGGTATTTGGAAATAAAAAGTGTTAAAAGCATCATAGTTTCAAACTTGTAAAGCAGTCTGTATAAAAGCAGTGGAAATCAGTTATGAGAGCAGTTGTTTAGAGAAACATTGTACTGCTTTTAGTCTTGTAAGTTTTTCTGTGTCCCTGAAAGTTTTCTGGTGGTACTGTACCTTTTATAGTAAGTGGAAGTTTACTGGTTATGAGGTTTGGTTTTCCTGGCTGCCTTCTGCAGCAGTTCTGTTGCCATATACCTTGAGGGGTCCATAGAGCCTGACTCTAAAGCCCCTTTGCATAAGGTGGGAATGCAGTTGCTGTGGAAATACAGATTTCACGGAGTTATAAGACTGCTGTGGCACAACATTTAAGCAAACTCCTCCAAAGAGTCCAGAAGACAGGTGCGTTTAAAGGAAATTCGACAGCGTTTAAAGGAAATCTGAAGTCCTCAGCCTTCAAAAATGACCGGTCCAAACCGAACGTGGACTGATGAGAGCGGGATCTCCTTGGCGCTGGCAGTGGGAAGAGGGTTGAATTTAACAGGGCAACATTTTCCTTCCAAGCTGCCCACCCTGGCAGCAGTCTGGCAGGAAGGTGGAGGAGCCGCGGCGTTCACGTGGGTGCGGATGGGGCGTTCTGCGGGATGCGCCGCTGCTCCCGCGGGATCCCGCAGCCCTTCCCAGCGCCGGCCGCGCCTCGGCTCCGCAGCGCCTCGCCCCGCTCCCGCCGAGCCCGGGCACTCCGCTGCGGCCGAGCCCACACGCGGCACGGCGAGAGAAGTTCGGAGCGGTCCCGCTGTCACCGACACTCCCGGCTCCGGCTGTCCCCGCCTCGGCCAGGCTCTGCCAGCAGGGAACGTGGGCTCCTGGCTCCCTTTGTGCCGAGGGGAGCCGTGCGGAGCGATTGAAATGCGGGGCTGCGAAGCGCTGCTGTAGCGGGCTGGTTTGGGGCTTTTTCCCCCCTGCCTCCTTTAATCCTTGAGCAGGGAGGGCATGCTTGCTGTGGATTCTTTTTGTTTTATCTGAGAATGAGATGCTGGCTGAAAATTGAAGAAATGGCCCTAGAAGAATTGATGCAAAGATTAAATGCGGTTTCCCAGTGCGCTGGTAGGAGGAGCTGCTGGTCTTAAATAATGTGTTGTGTGGATGCTGTTAGTGATTTTGTGGGATTTACAGAAAATCCTGGCAATCCGACTAGCTTTCTTTATGCATGCTCTCATTAATAGGAAAGAGAACATTAAGAGCTTTTGTCAGCAGGTTAAACTTTCATTGATATTAACACTAATTAACATTTTTTTTAGTGCTTAGTTATTCCTGAAGCATGCTTTAGAACATCATTTTGAGTAGCTGTTAGCCCAGTCATGTACTCTAAATGGGTCTTGATTCCCTTTTTATCTGACTTGGCTGTACCTAAATTGGGGGAATTACAGATTTGTCTAGTGAAATGAGTCTGATATGAAGCAGTGCAAAGCTGAGCTAACTGTAAGCACTTGCAAGCCAGTATTTTGGGTGGCTCTGAATTGCATTTCCATGAGAATGAAGAGTTGCATGAATTAATTGTGGTAAATGTAGTTTTACATCTGTATGGATTAAAAATTAGAGCACATCTCCATGTTCAGATCTCTCAGGTTTTAGCACTGAAGAAATATTATGAAAATTTCTGAGATTGTTTTATTTGTTGAAAATGTAAATGCTTGTGTGTTCAAAACTAGAACTGAGAAGCAGTGCACAATGAGGTGATCTTTGATTAGATCTAGGAGTGTTATCCTGGCTATTGTTCATGCAGAGATGTGAACATATATCAGAATAAAAAGTTACCTGGAAAGACAAGAGAGGTGGTTTTTGCATCCTTTGAAACTGTTTGGTTTGCCCTTTATTCTTGGTTGACAGATTACAGAAGTGTTGCATCTTCTTGTCATGTGAGACAAAACAGTGATTTGAAAAGAGAGAATATTATAAGGTATTATTCATTGCAGTGTCAAAACTTGGAATTTATCTTCCTATTTTCCTAGTCTCCTGTTTCCTAAGGGTGACTTTTTCATCTTTTTTAATTTCCATGTGGTGGAAGCAGATAATTAGCAAGATGGCTGATGCTGTAGGCTGATGAACACATAGATTAAAAGACAAATATGGAATGAACAGATCAGCTGCCTCTGTATTCTTGGACAGGGAAAAAAGATATTTTACCTTCTTAACAACATTTTTGGGGAGGGGAAACAAGATTTGACCTGACAAGAACAAGCATTAAATTACAAGTAAAGGTCACATATACATTTTTTCTCCTTCCTTGTTTTTCCTGTTGATTATCTTCCTATTTTCAAAACACGTCTTTATTAAATATCTGGATATTTGTTTCATTTCCTGTTTTGGTTTTCTGAATGCTTAAGAAGAAAGCCAGTCTGATATTTGCTAGGGCATACTGTCTGTTGCAGTTTATTTTAGTAATTTGTACATTACTTTTTTCACTCCCATGAAAATGCTGATCTAGTTTTTGTGTGGCAAGATAAATTTTAAGAATGTGTGCTGGATTTGGCTGGGAATGTGGAACCTTTTCTTCCTGAGCTGAAGGAGAGGGAGGCTCCAGAGTGGGAGGTTTGCCTGTGACACTGCCTGTCTGTCAGCTGTGCAGCTGCAGGTACACTGTGACCTTCATGTAAGCCACCAGCAGCTCCAAATGCTGTTTTCATACTTGTTGGCAGCTCTGACCATGTGCTGTTTTTTAGCTTGTTAAACTTGCATATTTAAAGAAGGAAAAAAAAAAAAAAAGAGAAAAAGCAGCCTTTACAACCAATTTCATACTCATGTGATTTAGCTGGTCCCTCTCCTCCCCCTTCTCTTTCTTCCTCTGTTAAAATCCTTGTGCAGGTATTCTCAGGCCACAGGCAGCGCTTTTGTACAGCCAGTGTTGTATTTATAGGTGACTGTTTCAGGTTTCCTTTTTCCTTCCCCCCCCGCCCCCCTCGTTGCATTCAGGTTGCTCAGACAGTTTCTCTGTCGCTGTCTCCCATTCTTGGGCTGTGCACTGTCCTTGGGTCTAATTATCCTCTGTCTGCCTTCACAGCAGTTCTGTTGGTTCAGAAACTTTTGCAAGCAAAGATTCCTTAACAGCCCAAGATCATGTTCAGGCTTTTTCAATATCTCTGTGCTCAGGAGTAATTGAAATGCAGAGGTTCCCCTGGCTTCCACTTGGTACAGCTGTCCACCTTCAAGCATTGAGGGATTTTTTCCTTTGTAGGATTCAAGGGAAAAAACCCCAAAAACCTGTTCTTCTTCCTTAGCTTGTATTTTTTTTTTTCCTTTGAATTATACTACAGGCAGACTGAGATTTATCCCAGGTAGTTTTAAGCTTTTGAGTCAGAAGAGAAATTCTAAAACCCTTGAGGGCCAAACAGAGAGAAGGAGGTGTTTTAACAAGGAAAGTCCTTCCACCTTCTGAGGTGTGCTGGTCATTCCTGTGACTGGGTCAGGGGCCAGGAAGCCTGGAGCAGCTCAGCTCCCAACCTGGCATCTCCCAATGCCTGAGGTTAGGAATGGTAGGTCTGGGTGTGTCTGTAATCTTTCACTGTTCTACCAGAACAGCCTTTGTGCCTCTGGCTGCTTTCCCACTGGCAAGTCCCCTGTGTCAGTCTGGCACTCACACAACCTTTCTGGGCTACTCATCCCTCACTGCCACACCAGCACTAGCCTTAGAGATCCTGCTCCCTCTGCTCTGACCAAATTCTGATTTACTCACATTCCCAGACCCCATGGTAAGTTACTGACCTCTCCTTACTCTCATACCAATGTGTGATCCTCTCACTGAGTGCCTCGAGTGCCACATTTCACAAATCTGGACAGCTTTCTCTGGCAAAGCTTTGATTGATTATTTCTCGTCTTCCTCACCTTCACCTTAGTCTCCAACACCTTACATTATCTTCTCCTTCTGGACATACTTAGCTGCCAAAATCATGCTCCCTAGTTTAATATTATCATCTGCTTCATATTGCAGCTCTGACTCCTGCTCCACGGTTCAAAATCACCTTGTGCCCTACACTTTCCTAACAACTGTAAAGGGTGTTCCCATGGCATCTCCTTTTATTTTTTTCCCAGATATGTTCCTCAATCTTCCCAGCCACTTTCCTTCTATCAAATGGCCACCTGGACTTGAATGACCAGACTAATTGCTTTTGCTGTTCTCATATAAATCCATAAAAGGCAGAAATTATTTAAATAAATTCTCTGGTTTTTTTTTTCCATTACAATTTTCAAGTTATTTCAGAAAAAAACTGTGAAATTGTTATCGATACTGAAAAACAAAATCCTGTTTTTTCCGTGTTTATTGTTTTGATGGATAATGGCATAATTTCTCTTTATTTGGATGTAGTTTTTATTCTTCTTTTTCAGTCCTGTTGCTGTGTTAAATTCAACCCTCTTCCACAAATTTCTGTTTATGGGCAGGACTTCCCCTCCCCATGGAGCAGTACCTCAGAGGTTGAAGCCTGAGATGATAAACAGTTCTGACCTGGGACCTTATGGATTGTCCATATTACTGACTGCTGTGGGGATTCTGCTCAGGATTCCCTTTGCTCTGACTGACACACAAACAGTGTTAAGGCACCAGCTCTCAGTGTCAGCCACTACCCTACATTTGCATCATTTGGAAGCCTTGCAGTGACGTGTTTAATTCGTGCAAACAGGCAATACAAATCTGACATTCTCAGCCTTAAGCTTGTGGAAGCCCCACTATAATGGTTTCTTTCCACCTTGGAAAAGTGCCACTATAGCAGCTACCATCTGTTTCCTCTCCTCAAACACAATTTTAATGCTCTGCAGAAAGAAGAAACATCTGCAAACCAAAAAAGGAAAACATGTGGTTCCTCAGTAAATCTGTATGCAGTGCTGGTCTTTTAAGTGCAGGTAGCCTCCCATAGCCATTTCAGTCACTTTTCAGTCACTTTTCAGCTCTGCATTTCAGTCTTATTCACAGTTTGGGCCCAAACTTTACATTACATTTTTCTGGCTTTCTGTTCTTGACAGGCAGGCTTTTGAAGCTTTGAAGGCTGGCTCACCTGTCTTGGCAAATCAGGCACAGATGTGGGAGGAAGGGACTCACACACCGTCTCCAAGAACCCAGAATCACTGGGGTGAGTTAGATTATTGCAAGGACAGGAACATCCTCAGGCATACTGAAGGGACATTTTAAAGTTGTGGGCAGCTGGAAGGACCTGTTCTGTGTGTCCTGTCCTCCCCATTCCTACACTCTTGTGAGCTTGCCTGCTGTTTCTTACCCTTGTCCTTGGTTCACTTAATTTTCAACTTCGGGAATTCAAAAAGTCTTTCTCCATGTGGCAGGGTGCTCTGTATGCTTCTGTTAATTTGGCAAGCAGGCAGGTCTGAGCATGAAGGCATTGATTTACTACTTGGCAACTTTGTCAGCTTTCTATGTAGCTGGTAGAGTTGGAGAGATCCATGTGAGAGCTCTGAAATCTGCAGGTTGTAGGCATGTCCACTGCACCCACGTGGCCTTTAGTGGTAATGGGGAATGCCTCTGCTGGTATTAACTTGCTTTCCCTTCCTGACATAAGGTTTAAAATTTTAAAAGCAGGGGTGGGTGCTGCAGTTGAACAGACACAAGCATTTAGGAGTGGATTGCTCATATATTCTGTGAGGATACACTGTCAAGGATCCTGGAAGCACCTGCATGGCATCCATTTCTTAGCATATTCTGGCCTAAACCAAACTCTTTATTTTACTACTGAAACAGCTGAGTCTAGTGAAAATAGTGGGAGTAAGGTTCAGAGATGGCAACAGAATTGTCCTTATTAAAAGGAGCTGGCTGCCTTTTGGGGAATCTGGAAAAAAATACTTTGATCAACATTAAGGTTGATTACATTTTCTTTTTAACCAAGCTACTATTGCTTACCAAAACACTTAATCACAATAGGGTTTCTTTTTTTTTACGTACAACTTCCCCCCCCCTTCCAAAAAAACTCCACCTATCACTGACTTCATATCCAAAAATAGGTATTACACAGTAAATGATGGCACATTTAAATGGCTTTTCAGGGGATTGTGGGGTGCATATACAATAGTCTCCTCTTCAGTTTATGGACTTTGGATATATATACTTAAAGCCTGCAGAGCTGGGAGAGCCCTGCTGGGATTTAAGTACTTAGTGATATGAAAGAAGAAAAAAGCCTTTTTCTTTGATGTGTTTTTATAACCATGGTGTGCCAGAATATTTTCTTGGCAGGAGTGCCTGGCACAGCTGCCTGCCACGCTTCCAACCACAGAGTGCCAAGCTGCAAGATTACCTTGTGCATATCAAATAACAGGGAACCTCTGCAGAGAAGGAACTGCACAGAGCAGGGACAGTGTCTGCATGTAACACAGTCTGAGTTGTCTTCAAGGTGTTTGCTCTCAGCTGATGTGTTGGCCAAAACCTGGGAGCAGGAGGCATTTGGGTCACTCACTTTTTCATTTCATGAAGAAGATCAAGTCAGCTACCTGAGATTTTGTTGTCTGTGTGTCAGCTCGAACAACTTCTTAAGGTTTTCAGTATCTGAAACACTGCATTTCAGCTGGAAGTTTGAACCTGCTGTTTTAAAATATCTGGCTTAGTTCCACTGTTTCTTTTGTCTTATCCCTTTAAAGAGCAGCTCTCATTTCAGACAGAACAGGATCTTGAATGCTTTTATATGGATTAATCACTTGTAGGTCTCTTGAGTTAACCCTGCAATACTGCTTTAGCTATTTTGACCTCTCTCCAGTTACTTATGCCCACAACTGCATAGCTCGAGCATGAGCCACTTGGCTCACCACACAAGGAATGCAGCTTTGTGGTGATGCAAACTGTCTGGAAGTCCAGCCCTTAACATTGCCTTTAACAGCACCATGGGTGCAGCCTCTTCATGCCTTGTGGAGCAGTCAGCCTAAGCACACAGTCCTGGTGCAGGTAGAGATGGAATCATCATCTTAAAGGTTGGCTTCCTGCACAGAGTGGGCAGTTTGGGACAATAGATCCCCTTACTTAAAGCAGTCTCGGATGTTAGTTATATCCTCAGTCTGCCTCTGCTATTCTTTTTGTGGCTTTTGAGTTTTTGTAATAATGCTTTAAATTTCTTGATGACTGACAGGAAGTGCTATTTGAGTTGTGGTGTTCCAGAGGCGTGGAGCTGGCTGTTGGGCTTCCCACATGGTTCCCTGGAGCAGTAGGGAGTGGGACACAATGAAACCCTTGCTCCAATGAAGAAATGTTAAACTTGGTCACACAAAGGTGTAACTGACTGTGAGTTTCAGCAAGGCAGAAAGCTGAAATGGAGAAGCCTTGTGATATCCATCCCCAAATGTTTCTACCTTCATGTGAAGGTTGATGGTGTTTGAGCTTGGTAGGAGCCAGTGTGATGGTGCTTTAGGCACTTTGAGGACACAGGGCAAGGCAGATTCTTAGTATAATGTGGCACTCAAATTGTGGTGAGCTGATAAAGCACAGTGCAGCATGGTACTGCTAGGTTTTGAAGATTTTGGTGTGCAGTGCTGCTTGACAGCAGTCAGCCTTTTTGAAATTGATAATCTGGGCAAATAGGTATTTGGCAAGTTGAGAACTGCACTGCTGTGCAATAAGTAAGCTCCTGTTTTTCACCTGTGCTGTTCCTTCAGGGCTGTGCATGCTGTCACCCTTCCTGTGCTTGAGGCATTTGCTAAGTGACAGTTTTACTAAAAGTCTTTCTGCCTTCAGCATTTCATGTGGCAGGCAGAAAATTTGCACTGAGAAGTGAGTGTCCTAGTTCTTTTAAAGTCTCAGTTCTTGTTGAGCCAGAAATGTATCTTCCTTTTCTTTCAATTCCTGCCTATCATCTGATGGATTTAAAGGGAGGGTGGCTTTGCATATGAAACACCAAGATAATTTATATTAATAGCAAATGATGAGAATACACATAGCTGATTTTAAAAATTACTCTTCAGGCTACAGCCTTCATTGTTAAAAGTATCAAATGATAAATTGCCCCCTTTTTTGTAAACACTCCTGTGTCTGGCTTCTGAGAAAGTTGTTTCCCTTGGTCACTATTTTGTCCTGGGCTGCTGGTTTTCTCTCCCAAGTAACCCTATGGTTGGGTTAGCTAACCATACTTAGCTGGTCATTTGAGGTTACCTCATGTCACATGCCTTGTGTTTGAACAAGAGCTTTGTAAAACCAGTCTTGTATCAGCTTCTGGCCCATGAACCACATGAACCAGTGCGTTGCGTGACTGGTTTGTTTCCTCTTTCTGCATTTACCTTGCGTGTGTTGCTACAGGCATGATGCCTACTGAAGCAACTGCTGTGGAAAGGCCCTGCCAAACTGAAATGTTCCTTATGGCTCTGTATCCTCCTCCTGTGGAATATTTGTAATTGAATTGGTTGTTCTCTATTTCTATTATCTTAACATTTGCAATTTTCAGATTTACTGCAGTGAAGAGTCATTTGGTAATTCATGTGGTGAGATGAAAGCTGAGTGGGTTTTTCTGATTCCCTGTCTGCCTCTGAGAAGTGCCTGAGCTCTCAGGCAGGTGTCTTGGGTGTGGGAGGGAGGATAGAATTTTCCTATCTTGTATCCTCTTGTTGACACATACATGAATTCCTCTCTCCAAACACCAGGTAATTCTTCTGCTGGCTTTTGTTTTCAGTTTCCAGCTGAGTCTGGAACTTGGTTGTTATTACCAAATGGATTTATAAAAGGAAGCTTGATGATTTCTTACTTAGCATTTCACTTTTTTGAGACACTTTACTCAGCCTTTCAGCATGTTTGTAATGGCAAAGTACATTTATATAAAGTATTCTATTCTTGTTATAATACTTAAAAACAAAATTAAAGCTCTCACCCAAACATTCAGTGAAATAAAGTAGATAAGAAAGGACTTTTGTGTTTGGGAAAGGAATTTTTCCAGTTTACATTAAGGACTGTTGACAATGGGAGAAGGGGAAAGATGGGCTAAGGAGCAAAACAGGTGTGTTTGGTTATGCAGCTTGGACAAGACCCAAAAGCTGGCAGAAATTAGGTGATATAAAAAGGTTCTCTGGATGTTTTGCTCATAGATGGGCATTTAGTAGGACATGAAGCTGGGTCTGCATAATACACTGTCTGAAAAATAATAGCTTTATGTTCAGTAGTTAGGATGGAATATGACCTACATTCACAGAATTACAAGAGTGATGAAAATTCATCATCATTACTTTATTCATGCTTAAGTACATGCCAGGCTCTAATTATGAGATAGGTCCAGTCTGCTCAGGACCCAGACATTTACTGTGATCCTGGCACAGATGGTTTTGTTGAGGACAGCCGCAGTCAAAAATTCCATTTCTGGTTTCTGTGCAACAGCTGCTGAGGTTGCAAGTGACCTGTGGGATATACATTGGAGTTCTGATATTAAAGATTTGAAGGTAAAGAGAGGCAAAGAGCATCTGAGTGCACTGGAAGGATCAAAAGGAAGTTATTAAAGTTGCTGAGGGTTTTCAAAATGCTGCCAACAGCTGACAGGGGAAAAAAAAAAAAAGAAGGACCGTTCCACATCAGATAAATCATTTGTGAAGTAAAGGTAAGGAAAAAATACAAACCAACATATAACATTTTTAGCTTTCTAATTCCATACTTTCATCATTTCCTTCTGCTGAGTCTCTTCAGTGCTTCTTACTCCCAGCTCATGCTTTATTTGCCTTTCAAGGACATTGCAATCTGCATCTGACTTCAGTGCCATCATTGTTTCAAAGTCAATTCCTTTGAAAATTGTATACCTGAATTTCTTTGAGACCACAAAGCCTGGAGCGGGAGAGGGATATTAATAGAAACTGCTTCCCTCTGTTGTTGTATGAAGACAGAAGATGAACTATTTCAGTGTGGCAGTGGGAGGTGTTTTTCAAAGCAATTGTTTACATTTTTGATCTAACAGGGAATTAAAAAGGTCTGGGTGGCACAGAGAGCTGCCGTAATTTTGCAGAAGGAGAGTAAAGGTACGCATTAAATGCTACATTGCTAACTTTGCAAGGTGTGCTATGCAATTATCCAAGTTAAAGTAGTACTAACTTAAGTTCCCACTCAGCCTTCAGAAAATCAGAAAGAAGCTTTGCAGCATCCTACAACATGCCTTTTAAAACATGGAAACAGAACAATTACTCTGAGCTTTATTTGATACTCTTTTTAAACACCCTTGAACCCCACAATGATTCTTTTAGGACAATGGTCTAGGGCTGAATTCAGTAAAGACTCTGCCTGGCATTCATGTGACACTGCAGGGAACTCTTATTGGAGCTGGTGGGAAGAGGCAGGATTTAAATTTTATCCCCAAAGGACAGTTTAGAGATCCAAGAGTAGTTTGAAGGGAACTGCAGGTATTTGAGACAGTTCTGATGTGTGACTGCCAAGGCAGGAAGGGATGTGGGTGTTACCATTTGGCACTTGGATTGCGGAGAAGCCCCTCCTGTTCCCCCACATTCCCTCAGGAGTTCCTCTCCCATCCTTTCCCATCAAGTAGCTCCTGACTTTCTGCACGTGGCCGTTCCCTGAGCTGCAGCGTGGCTGGTGGCTCCTTGGTGTGCATCCTGCCTGAGAAGGAAAGCAGGAGCAGGCAGTGCTACAAGACAGAGGAACCTTCCCACTCACTCCGTATCACCACCTCCCTGGACCAGCAGTCTCTCTGGTTTGACAACCAGTCTGCAAGTTTCCCTGACATGTGAGACATGTGATGCATGGCTGGTACAGAGAGCTAGACCTGTGTCCTTAAATAGCAACAAATGTAGTTTATAATATTCAATTTTAAAGATACTCATGGAAGAGAAGGCAGCAAGACGTGTACATCCACTCTCGACTCTTTCCTAACCCTTTTCTCTGCTGCTGCCTGCCCCTGGCAGCAGATCAGCTGTGGGTTAGCCTTACAGGGGGGTGGTTTTGCTCATTAGGCTCTGTGGGGTTCTCACAAGCCTTGCCACTTGTGTGCTGCTCTCCTGTGCAGGGAGCAGGGCCATGCTGGGTGCTGTGCTGGGGGTGTGCAGATCTTGTTTCTCCCCAGACCCTGCCCCACAGCCTGTCTGGGATTGCAAGGGCTGCCCTGTCCATCAGGGCCCCTTCAGCCCATTGAAATCAGAGTGCTTCACAAGTAGCTGCTCTGGCTACAATTTACTGGAGTGAAAAAGTACCCAGGAAAAAGTTATCAGAAGTGTCCGGGTTGATTTTGTAGCATCATTAATGCTGGAGACCTCAGACTTTGAAAATTATTAATGCATTGGTAATTGCAGAGAGAAGAACTTAGTTTAACTGTTTATGCCTTTAGAAAGGAATTTTGAGGGTCACAGCCTGATTTTTTAAAATGTATTGCTAATAACATACTAAGCAATGAATTAGTAAATTACTAAGCAATGAACAAATGAAATTGTGTTTGTTTTAAAGGCTGGTCATTTGCTCTGCTCCATTTTTTGTACAGCCTGCCAAGCCCTTTGCTAGTGAGCTATACTGCTCTGGACAGATCCCTGCCTCGAGTAACTTGTTATCTGTATTTGACACAGCAGAAAAGGAAACATCAGACAAGCGTGGTGGAATTGATGAGGGAGGGAGGGAGGAACATTCCCAGCAGAAATAAGGTCAGGCGCATCACTGCACAGTGCTGCCAGTGGGCTTCAGGCAGTGGTTTTGTTTGGGAGAATAAGGGGGGTGTGCCCCATGGTATCTCTTGGCAGGGCTGATCCTCTGCTTGCAGAAGTGAGAGTCCGGCTGTGGCTCCTGCCCAGCTCAGTCACCTGGGTTTCCCTTCCTAGAGGTGAGGTGAGGTGGGGTGGGAGGGAGCAGGGCGAGGCAGAGCTTGGCACTTGTGCATCCCCTCCCTGATAAAGTCAGGGCATGGCAAGGGTGGGAGCTCAGGGGAGCAGCAACACCCGTCTCATCCGGAGGCAGCCTGGGAGGCGTCCGGCCAGTGACAACTCTGCGTAAACTCAGATATCCAGGGCTGCTACCTGGTCTTGTTTTCACCTCAGCTGCTTCTGTCAGCAAGCAACCAATGTTATGTTATGAACAGCTAAGACATGAAATAGCATTTTTGCTCCAATGTTTTAGTTTCCATCTTTGTCACTTTTTACCCCCCATATTTTAAAAAATTGTTTGAAAAATGATGTGAAATATCACATTTTGCCATAATTGATGCAGAGTTGTGGGTTTGTATGGTGTAGAGTCAACACTTGGTGAGCTCATTAGGTTCTGACAGCTGTTAGATGTCCAGTCAACAAAACTGCAGTTTCCACAAACAAAATGTTTCTAATGTCAAGCAGCAGTTTGACTGCTATTAATAAACCATGTTGCTGCTGCCTAATAAATGAGACCATTTTAAAAAACCCAAACAAAAAACCCAACAGCAACCATTTTTAATAAAGTTTTTGATTTTTTAAGGTTTTTCAAAACAGTGATCCCAAACCACTTTCTAAGCACACTTTTTTCTCTCCCTTGCTTTTGGCTTCCCATGGTTTCTCTTGTATTGGGTGAGAGATGAGTACCTTGCAGGGGTTTGACCCATTTGCCTTTTTTTGGTTTTTTTGAGGAGAGAGAAGTGTGCTCACTGTCATATCTGCAGCCTGCCCTGCCTCATCCTGAGGTCATTTGATTTGAGCTGATACCAGGGCAAGAGTGAGAACACACGGCCATGGCACTGGAGGAACAGGGCTGGGGCATGACTGCTCCTTCACTAGCAGTCTGCAGTTAATTAAGAGGAGAAATGGTGGAACTCCTGTGACCATCTCCCTTAACTTGTGTTTCCTGGATAACTGAATCAAGTACCATCATCTCTTTAGAAGTTTACTGTCTTGGTTAACTTCAGATCTGAAATGGGTATTGGATGTTATGGCTGTTGGTTTGCTGACTGGCGAAGCAGAGAGGAGCTGCCTGCTCGGTTTGTTACCATACTGCAGGTACTTGATTTCTGCAGAGATCTGCCCATTAAGCCCAGTTTCTCGACTGGGTCTTTTCACTTCTTGGTGCATGCTTCTGTCAAGATTTAATTGAATTTTGAGCTCACCAGTTATCCTGAAGTTCATTTCAGTAGGTGTAGTATCAGACTCCAAGTCTTCCATGTTGTGTGAAATAGAAACATTTCAGTTCTTTCTGTCCCCTGCCTGTAACTAATTTCAAGGTGTGATATCTGCACACAGTTTGGTTTCACACAAGATTTTGTTTGATTGCTGTGAAAGGTAGAAATAGTTGCATTTTTTTATAGTACTACTTATCCAAACTCTTAATTTTTTCACACCTCTTAAAACAAATACATGATGTGTAAAGCAATATTTTACTTTGAAGATCAAAACTGTATAGTTAGAAATGACAAGGAAATTCAGATTCTAGTATGTATAAACGTAGTATGTAATTCAGATTCTAGTATGTATAAACCAATACCAGAATTTTTTCAAGTGCCACATTTTTAACTCACCTTGTGAGTAAATAGGATTGAAGTGCAACCAGTGACTGACTTAGACTCTGTTTCCTTTGCATTTTCATCTTGCACTATTTCTAAAGAAACAAATGTCATGGGATAGTGATCTGGGAAGGCACAAGGCTGAAAGCTGAGTGTGCACATTGAGTGAAAAAGCAACATTTTGTTGTAACTTTGATTTTTCTTTCTTTCTGTGGTTCAGTTTATGAATTTACAGATTTGCCTTAGCTGAGTCCAAAATCAGAGAAAAAGGTTTGCTTAAACTAGAGACAAAGTGTACATTATATTAGTAACAACTTTCAAGTATATGTAAGCAATCAGCTGCAATAATAAGAGCTAGAAGTAATTTTTTTAATGAGACATCTTTTTTGATTTTTTTCCAAGCCATCTATTGATAGCTTCAAATATTGTTAAGATTTGCCATTTGTCCAAGAAAAACATTGATTGTTGTGGCAGCTATTTGCTGTTTTTCTAGCCTTGATATGAAACATACTTATAAGATGCTTGTGTTTTCATTTAGAAGTTTATGTTCATAGCAAACTTATTTTTCAGTGCTAAATTATTAATTTTAAATGTTATCTGAGAACATTTTGATCATTTACTAGTTATTAACTTTTATTATAAATTTATAATATTTGCAAAGTTAATGTGAGAGATATGTATTTTTATACTTCGTGTCTGCTATCAATTCTTGTGTTGCAGTTTGATGAGAATATATTCAAGCTTTTAAATTTCATTTTTCAGTTGGAAAAGTTCCTTAAATCATGGAATTGAGGCATGAGATTTATTCTGAAAAGGAAACAAGGTACATCTATGTTTGTATGACTGCCTCCTTTGAGGCCTTAGGATTTTTGGTCTGTCTGCTCTAAGGTCGTGAAAGAGTAGGTCTCTCACTCAAGGCATTGTGTTTTATACTTTATTAAAAATTGCACCCCATAAAGCATCAAAACTTGTCAAAATAAACATTATTATTAACAGTAATTATGTTATTTCTTATTATGATTTGTTGTTTGCACATGTACACGCCTGTTTCTCCCCCTTTATCCCTGCCTGCATGCTAGGCAGCATTTCTGTATGGATGCAATATGAACAGGATGATCCCCAGTCTTACCTGTTTTCTCTGAGACACTGCAGCAAAACAGCTACTCCAAGTGAAGGATCAGTCCCCAGCACGGAGCAGGAAGCACAGGGGCATTCTGGCAAAGCCAGAAGCAGTTTCCTTTGCATGGTAGAGGTGCTTTCTGCTCTCCTCAGAGTCCTGAGAGGTTAACTCTCATCCTGGCCTCTGCTCCTGTTACTGCTGTCCTAAGCAGGTCCCTCCTCAGGTCTCCTGCCTGAGGTCCATCTGCTGCACCCAGGCTCACACCACACCTCCCCTCCCGTGCCTGGATCTCCTCTGCCCTCACTCCTTTCAGTCCCCAGCTGTCCCTCCCCAGCACCAAGTTCCTTTTCTCCCACAGGCCTCCTTGCAGTGTCTCCTTTCACTGGAAGTTGACTCTGTCCAGCCTCCTTTCCCGTTTTGCTGCAGTCTCACTAAGCAACCTTGCCCAAGCTGTGGGCTGGTGTCCACCCTGTGCCAGCAGCCCCCTGTTCTGTGCAGGGGATCCTGCTGCCTCCCACATGGTGGTTTTTCTGCCAGTGAGAGGAGGCAGGGGCTTGCATCAGGGAAAGGAGCGAGCTGCAGACCAGACTGAGTGTTTCTGGGGAGCTGTGGCAAGCCCCAAGGCTGCAGGTGCTTTAACCCCTTCACTTGCTGTCGTTCCACCAGAGCTTATGTGCTGAACACCCTGTGGACAGAAAATGACCTTCTGGCTGTGGTGCAGCTACTTATAGGTGCTCAGAGGGGTTCCTGCTGAACTTAAAGTCAGTGACACGCCAGAACAGTCTGTCAGAAACAGAGGGTAGAAGAATGCTAATACAGTGTGGATAAGATGTGTCTGCTTGTTGGAACATGGAGGAAGCAGATCCTAGATCTTTACTGCTGTAGAAGATTGCATCACCCAGCACCTAACAATAAGTACTACTTTCGGAGATCCTTTGTTGGAAGGGCCTCCTTCAGAAAAGAAAGGAGATCTTGTTCTGCCAATCCTTTAATGACTGTGTGTCTCTGTGCGTTCAGGGGAAGGGAGGGGGTTCAGATAGCCAGATGAATTTTAACAGAAGGTCTTTGTGTAAAATATATGCACACTAAGAAAGAAATATATTTTAAATCAGTTTTCAAGAAGAATGTGAAATTATGGGAGGTGGGGGAAGTGTAGTGGTATTTTGTTCTGCTTTGCAGTTTCTTTCTAGATAATACTCAGAGCATGGTGCTTCAAAACTATTTCCATTTTCCAAACCTATTTCTAGTTAAGTTTTATTTGAAGGAAGTTGTTCAGCTGCGTGTATAAAGCAGTAAATACTTTTAGAAAGGTTGAATTATGAGGAATTCTGTTTGCTGTCCTTGTCTTCATCATGTATAGTGGTTATTTGGAGTTGTATAAAAATTCAGCAGTTTAATATTAGTTCTTTATTTCTTGAGCACCAAAGTAAGAAGACATAATCTTTTATTCAAGCAAACTGAACAGGGTTGGTAATTGGAGACTTGAGGATTTAGGATTTGTTTATTGTTTTATAGCACTGTCCACCCATTACAAATGAATTTTTAATTTATTCTCCCAGTCTTTGATAACCTAATCACCTACTAACACTTGACAGTTCTGCACACTTGTGATTTATTCAATTCTATCTTTCTAAAACATGGAACAGGGTTTTAATTGCATTTTGTGAAGAATTTTGCCAGCAGGGCAACGGAGCCTTGTTAAAGATTTTGATTCCTTCATTTGCACACAGAAACTGCTTCATCTGGTAGCTCTGAAGTTTCTGCAAACTTTGGATATACCTTAAATACATTTTCTTTAGCCCTTTTTTATGCCTGAAAAAATCAACACAAACTTGAAGATTGCTTTTCTCTCCTTAGACTTTGGCTGTCATGCCTACTGTTTTTGTACTTTCTAACAACTGTTAAATATATGATGCACCATTTATCTGCCTGCATGTGTGTACAACTTGTAAATAATTTAATGTTTTACTTTACCACTTGGCCTCTTCGCATAACTCTAAAATGAGGAAGATAAAATTCTGCTAAATTATTAATTCACTAGGAAATTGAAACAACCGACATAAATTAAGCACGGAAAATGGTTCCCTTTTCCTCTGTGGGAATCAAAGCAGTGAGCACAACTGGATAACAGCAAGGAAGCTAAATGGACCAGATGATTATAGAGTAATTTAGATTGGAAAGGGCTTCTGTGGGTATCATCTTGTCCAACCACCAGCTCAAAGCTAATCTGCTTATTAGAGACATGCTTGGTTGAGTCTTGAATGCCTCCACCAGTGGAGATGATCCAGGATGGAGGGGTTCAGGAGTCTCCTGTGTCCCTGGGTACATAGACAGGGCACATCAGATCTGCTGCCTGGCTGGCTGGTGGATTTTGGTGGTATTCTGCAGTGTTAGAAGTTTTCCTGCAGGTTAAAACCTTTGCAGCAAGGTGTACAGGTGCTCCAGTGCCACTGTGGCAGAGCAGAAAATTTTGCAGCTCGCTCTAAATGGATCAAGGCACAGTGACTCTATGATGGCTTCTGGGTCTTGCAACTTAAAATAATTTGTTTGTGTCAATTTTTATGGTAGCCAGTTGTTTTTTAGTTATTTACTGTGGGTTTTTTTGTTTTGCCATATTCATATAGTATATGTCGTAGTAGTCATCACAGATTGTTTTAAATGTTTAAAGATAATTAAATGATTGTACATAGGGAAATGTGGTGAGATAGTATCCAGAACAGCAGCAAAGTCCAGGCATGTAGCTGCAAAGCAGAGCAGAGTATAATTTGTGGTCTAATGAAGAGCCTTATAAAGGTAAACCTGTGTTCTGCAAAATTTCTGCACTCAGTAACAGCCATTTTCTCTGATACTACTTTGGTTTTGATCTGAACTTATTTTGATTCGGGAGCAGCTGGGGAATTCTGAAATATTTGAGTGTTGTATATATTTAACATGAACTGCAGTGTCTGTGCTTTTTTTTGTTTTGTTTTCTTACCTGCTTCTCACTCCTGGGATATAGCTGGGAATCCCATACATTCTTCTGAAGGAGAAAGTCAGTTTGCATAATGCTTTCCAGATGCCCTGCTTGTATTTAATGATACCAAATAAAAAAATATCCCAGGCAGACCTGTACATAACTGGGGCTGGTGGCCTACGCATCACAAATCTGAGCAAAGATTACTCCTATGACCATGTCCCTGATTTGTGTTGGATTGCACAAGGAGAGGACCAGTTCCCTAGATGATCCTGTCCTTGAGTTTGGCATTCTACTACTGATTCTTGAACATCCTGCTCTATTAACTTTTGTCAGCCACCCAGGTGAAATCCTGGATGTTGTTTGGGAAGCAAATGACTTTTTCTGTGGGGAAGATGGGATGTGTGCAGAGGCTGAAATACATTCAGTTTAAATGCACAGGGACAGTATATTTGACGTGGTGGATGTAGTAATTGTCACCTGGAAGAGATGCCAGCTTTCTGGGGTAGATCACCCTCCTTAAAGGTCCCTACTGCTGCATCCCTGAAACCAAGTCCTCAGTATCAGTCTTTTAGTGGGAGCACTTGTGCCCCTCTTCCTTAATAGTTCCATCTTCAGTGTCATCATCATCTTCTTCAAACAAGCTGGGATTGATTAAGTCAGTTTGATGATGAAGAGTGAAGCAATGAGATAATGTTTTTAGTGGTCAGACTTTCCAGAAACACATCCTTAATGGACAGCAGAGCATGCCTGTGTAACATTTCTTCTGTATGAAAAAGGAACACATAAAAACTACTGTCACAGTGCTGTCTTTACTGATAGCATTTAGAATGTCTGGAAAAAATTAATCTGTGAGTCCAAATGTAACAAAGGAGATCAAAATTTGGGAGGGAGAAAGGGATTATTAGCTGGGATTAAGCTTTGGTTTTATGGCTCTACAGCTATGGGGACCCACACTGTGTGCCCTTTACAGGCTTTAGTCACATCAGAGAATATGCAGGCTAAGGTATAACCTATGATTTTTTGGTAATGTCTTGACTTTTTCTTTCTCAGTAGCTTACATACTAATAATGTTATTTCCCCCAATGTTTCCGTGCTGTATTTCAAGAGGAGCCATGATTTCATCACTGCCTGTTTCTACTTCGTATATTGAATTTACAAAATCTTCGGTGTCTTTCAACACATTTTGATGTGTAGTAATTTGTTTGGCAATTGTAACTCTGATGATGTATTTACCCATTGTGCCTTTATTTGAGTTCTAAGTGTACAGCCATAAATAGTCATTATTTATGCTGTTAGTGCTATTTTATTTTATTTATGCAATAGTGCTATTTTATTAAATCATGTGAACATCTCAGCTGAAGAATCCAAGCACAAGCACATTTTGCAATACTATTTTAGGAAATATTAATTTAATAATACACCCAACCTGGAAATCAGTGGTTACTAACAATTTCAGCAGCTTTCCACATGCCCCTTTGTGTATCATCATATTTGACTTCTTCAACCAGGAGCCACATCACATGTCTCTGGTTGTCCTACCTGGAACATATCCATGCATAATTCACTGTTAGGCTGCACAAATGCAAATGCCCACACAAAGGAAGCAAGAAGTCACTGGGAGCAGGAATCCTCCTTTTGGCAGCAGTATGGAGTCAGGTCAAACAAAGTGCCTGTGTGATTGTGGCTGTGTTCAGTGTTGGTCCTTGTTGGTAAGATGTTATAGATGGAATGATTTTCTCAGTCTTTTTAAAGGTTACAGTGGTAGTAACTGCATATCATACAGCATTTATCTTAGGTTTTCAGAGGGAAATTGTTGATTCTTAGTTTTCAAAGAACTTTTCACTACTCAACTGAAGCATGGACTTGTAGTCCTTTGCAGTTCCAGATGGCATAAAGACCTTTGGTCGCTCTCTCTCACTGTGTTTAGATATATTTATGTCTTTAATTATGATTGTGTAATTAAAATGTGTCTATTAAAACTGAGTAGCTGAAAAGCAGAATGAGGTAACCTAACTCTGAACAAACTAAAACTTTGACTGTCTAGGAGACTGTTGAACATCCCACCAGAAATCCCTTCATCCCAGTTCAATTAAGCATGCTTATCTGTACACAGGAAAAATCCTACTTTGCTAGAGGCTGACATGAGCATCATCGAAATCAGCAGTTAATGAATGTTCATTAATATTATGAAAATCTCATTCCTTCTGCAAACACTTATGTTATTTATATCTGTAACCATTTCAGAAGATTGCGGTACGCAACATGCTGTGCTGGATCCTAACAGTAACCTGAGAAAAATGGTATGAAGTTCTTACAGCTTGGGGATTTTTGCAGCATTTTTGAAAGGTCCCTAAAAGGTATTACTTACAGCTGCATACAAGCTTTGTAAAGTATTAATAGCACTACTTCTTCTGTGCTGAGTGGATTACTGCCATATACATTTGTAATTGGTGTAACAGTGCATGCAGAAGAATTTCAAAGCAGCCACTCAACTGAAAACTCTCTCATTTTATTAATAGCCCATTCATGAAGAGACTAAGAGAGGATTGTGAAAAGTGTAGAAGAATTGAAGTCTGATAAGAGAAGATGTGAGTACTGAGCACTGGATCCCTTGGGTCCAAAGCACTTGGCAACAGAGAAAATTTTTCAGAGGAAAGAAGTTTAGGGTAGCAGAGAGTGAAGGACGAAAGGGTGCTCCTGGCCTGTGGAAGCAGTACAAGACAATAACCTCTGTTTATGTAGGTGCTCAGCAGTGATTTCGCTCTGTACACGTTAGATTATTGAGAACACCTGAAGCTGTAGCCAGGGCCCACCCCTGCTGGGAGTTGTCTGCATGCATTGATCCAGCAGTGGTCTACACAATGTTTTGTATTTCATGGTTGTCTAATGTATCATCTGCAGGAAATGACCTTCTCAAAATCATGGGGTTTGCATTTTTCTGGCCCTCAGCAAAATCAGCCCTCTTGAACAATTGAGAAATGTGTTCCCAGGTACTCTTGTCTCCTTTGCAGAAACTGAGGAAGCGCAGGTTTCACTCGTGAGCTGTTTGCTGATCTCAAATGCTGCAGATCCGGTTGGGGAAAGCAGCAGCAACTGTCTAGAGTGTAATGCATTCAAACCCCTTCTCTGCCTGCTTCTGCCAGAACTCAACCTGATGGGAAAGCATTGTGTAGCTGCTGTACTTGTTAAAAGATAGAACTTTTGGAGTAGAATTCTCTTTTGAGCATAATCAAAGATTCCGAAATGCCAGCCAGGGTTTTCCCATGTCAGATTTTGGTTCTCTCTTCCCCAGCTCATTCTACACACAGCTGTTTGCTGGGAGGTCAGTCAGTGGTGTTAACTGCATGTGTTATTAATTTCTATACATTCATATATGTTTGCATAGGCTTGTATATGCACATATTAGATGCAGGTGATTTTTGAACACAGCTTTCACTAGCATAACTCAATATATAAAGTCAGATACTTATCCTGAGTCTCTGAGTTTGATTATTAGCTGGTACATGATGGGAATGACCACTGTGCCTCAGGGTATATGAGCAAGGAATGACTGATAAGCCTGGAACTATAGTATGTTTATAGGACATAGTCAATAAACTGTATTTGATAGACCATCTTATGACACTTCTTTTTGCTTCCAATTGTTTTATCTGATTACCATCAGCAGCTTCCTCTTGCAGTGGCTCCACAAGGTGCAGGCACCAAAAGTCTCCCATCACTTTCTTTCTCCTTGCCTTGCTGGGAAAATCCATTCTCTACAGGCCCCACCTGCCGTGGTCTCCTCCCTCCCTTGCATTGGGCTCACAGAGCAGCAGCAGTTGGGTGCTGAACCGTGGTAGGGTGAAAGTAGGAGTCCACATCAAGTTTAGGACTGAAATAATTCCCAGGAGCTTCCTATGCTTCTGTCTCCAGGAGCAGATTCCTCTTTGCATGCTTTCACTATTGTGGGAAATCCAGGACTCCTGAACAACTGACCAATATGATCAAGCAGAAGCCATTTATTGTTTACATTACACACATATTTGTAGATTCTACAAACTACTAAGTACACACTTCTTGATTGGTGCCTTTTTCTTGTTCATTCGCTTTCTGCCTGCATTTCTCGGAGTGTATGATTGGTCACAGTCCAGGTGTTTCACAGTCCTCTGTTGTCTAGTTCTTGCAGTCTTGGTATTCAGTTTCTCAGCCTCTTCTT
>VYZP01065900.1:880-46878 GCA_013400635.1 Hypocryptadius cinnamomeus | reverse complement strand
AAGGTCCCTTCCCACCCAAACCATTCTGTGGCTCTGCGACAGCCCCTGCCCAGGGCAGCTGCCCCACTGCCTTGGAAGCAGCAGGTTCTGCAGGTGTGGGCTCCCTACGGGGTTTTGGACACGCAGGCAGCTGCAATTTTGGTGTTTGTTGCAACAACAACAGCCACTGGGTCACATGGGGTCTGCTGGAACGAGGAGAGCCCCAGTGAGCACAGCCACACGTCCCACAGCCGGGTGGAAGCAGTGCCTTGTTCACTGGTGGGGAAAATTATGGCCCAATAAGCCACGAGTATTGTGAGGAGGAGGAATGAAAACAACAGTGGCATTGAATTGGAAGAATTTCCCAATGGGAGTTCTCTTCCTCTGAAACCCAGCAGCAGAAGCGAGGGGCAGATACAGAGGGATGCAGCGAGTTGTGCTGGATGGTGCACAGGGCAAGCAGAGCTGAGCTCCAAATTGCCTCCACACAGCGCAGCCAGCTCAGTCCAGCCTGACTTCAGGGGCCCCAGCTCACTGATTTCACCAATGTCCTTTGTTGCTCTGTTATTTCTTCATCCTACTGGAGAAATCACAATTAACCAATGGTTAATTAAACCTTGCTATCCAGATTAAATCCCTTACTGCTTAGGCTGGCAGTTTCGAACCTGGTGAGGAGTGAGGTCCTGACAGCTTTGTCATGGGAACATCACCTGCAAAATGGGAAGGGACTGGCATGGGTGCTCTCCAGAGCTGCCTGTTCATGCATTGCCCTACCCATAGGCTTGTTGTGACACCAAAAATATCCTAACTAGGATTTGGGTGCTGTTGGGAGGGCTAAGATGTGAGTGGGGCTTGCAGGAAAGAGCAGCTTCCCTCCAGATGTATTATTTCTCCTTTTCTTATAAATTGGGGTCAGAAGGTAAATGGAACATGCTGGAGCAGGAAGAGGTGACTGATGGTGGATATTAAACAGACTCTTTAATTACAGGATTTGGAGAGAGGATTCTTCATGGAGATAATTTTTAATTGTTGCTGTTTCAGGAAAAGGATCCCAGTGCTCCCAAGCAGTTCCCAATGGCAAAAGCCCTGGTCTCTGAGCACTGCTGACTCTGATCCCTTCAAGATGGGGCAAAAGAAAATGCTGTGTTTGTTAGAGCTCCCCCATTAAACTTAAGCTTCTCCTGAAGAGAAGTGTTTGTTTCCTTCCATCTGCTGCTTTTGCAAGGAAGGAAAATCAGACTGTTCAGACACCAGGAAGTTCTTCAGCATGGGAACAGCTCGCTGTAAATGCAGGAACAATAACGGGCAGAAATTATCATACCTAAAAATACCCATCATGCGAGTCACACGCACAGCCCAGCCCCGGAGCAGCTCGGGGTGGATGGAGCGTGTGGATCCACAGGATGTGCTGGGTGTGGGCAGCGCGGGGGCACCTGCCTGGCTCTGCTGCAGATTTTGCTTTCACCAAAACATGTTTTGCTTTTACAGGGAGCTGTCGGCTCCTCCTGCATCTTTGTGCACTGCGGCTGCCCAAGCCACTCGCAGGGGAGGTGAAAGCCACACCTGTGCAGTCAGAGTCCTCCAACACTTGGATTTCACCGACCCCATCCCCACAACGGCGCTGTGTGAGCAGCTGGGGGGCTGCAGGGCCGGCCCAAAGGCAGCAGCTCTCCACTCGTCCCAGGAGAGCCGGGGCAGGTGAGGTGGAGGCAGGGGATGAGGTGACGCTGTGCAAGGCCGCTCTGAGGGCAGACAAAGCCCACAAGCCACAGGTCACCCCGGCTGTTGCCCTAGAGCTCACCGCCGAGGGAAGTCCGTGCTGTCCCCTGCCATCAATTCCTATGCGGGCTGTGCCTCCAGTATTTGCTTTTCCGAAATTTCCGAGCGCTGGCCGCGTTTCCAGGGTAACGCCGAGCGTTCTGCTGCGGGTTCTTTGGGGAGGGCCGGTGCCGGTGCTCTCTCCCTGCCGAGCCCTGCAGCAGTTTTGGCTTTGCACACCAGGAGCTGCAGTTGTGCTACAACAGAGGTGATGTGGGAGCTCCCAGGTGTGTGTGCAGGTCAGGTGTGCGCTCACCATGTGTCCTTCGTGCCAGCACATCCTGGAGAAAGGACTGCAGCAGCTCCAGGATGGGAAGGGTACAGACCTCAGCCGAGTCCCCATCCCCTCCGTCCCACAGGGGCACAGACCCCGGTTAGCCCAGCACCTCGGTCCTGTGCCTCTGAACCCTCCACTGCCGTGATTCCTGCCAGTGTCCGTGGAACCCATGGCTCTGTCGCACCGAAATGGCCCCGAGGGCACAAGTGAAGAGCTGTGTGCCACAGAGCCAGAGCCCAGGCTGCCCTGCCCTGCCCTGCCCTGCCCTGCCCTGCGGGAGAGCCGCGAATGCCGCTGCTGCCAGCTCCTCACCCAGCCCGGCCACCGAGAGACCTGCCCGTGGGCTGACACTGCTCGTGGAAACACACGGCCATGGAATTTATTTAGCCTCTGTGGCCTAAAACCCTTCCCGTGTGTGCCCACCGCCCGCCACACCCATCATTCCCACGGGCAACCCAAGGGCTCTCCAGGGTGAGACAATACCGGGAGCACTGGTTCTAGCCAGGTCATTTAAATTATTAAAATGAAAAGTAGCTGCATGGGCTGGATCCCAGCAAAGCAATTTGTAGCTCATTCTTCCTTCTGATGAAATTGAAAATCGGTCTAACTTTGAAGTAAGAGCTTTGTATTCCAACAATGAACCAAGGCTGTGCAAGGAGAGGTAGGGCACATTTTCATGAGAGCTTGAAGGCAGCTGGAGCAAGAGCAGGAAGGTGTTTTGGGGACACCTCTGTGCCAGGAGCAAGGACAGACAGAGATCATGGTCTCTCCATCCCCCAGAACGACCCCAACATGCCCCAAAGTGAGTCCCTACAGAACAGTTCAAGCGTGAGAGCAGCTCGTCCTGGGGGGACAAGGCTGGGAGCTTCACTTTAGGGCTGAAAAGCTGAAGGACAAGACTGGGGAGGATCCCTGCTGTGATGGTGACACTCCAGCAGAACCACATCGAGATATTTAGGGCCGTTTTAATGTATCTGGAGGAAGCATTGCTTCCCACAGCTTTGCCTGGACGACAGGCGCGCTTGCAGCGCGGTGACATTCACCGAGCAGCCGCTCGGCAGCCGCAGCTCCGCACTCCCTCCCGGCGCGTTCAGCCGCTCCGCTCCCTCCCCGGGGCCGGGCCCGCCGCTCCCCGCCCACCCGCGGGGCGGCCCGGGCGGCTCCTCCCGGCCCGCGGAAGTGATCCCGGGCAGGGCGAGCTGGGAGGAAGCGGAGGTTGCGGACAGAGGTGATCCGCAGAGGCGGCGGCGATCGCGGGCAGGGGCGATCCGGGAGGCGGCGGCGATCCCCGGCGAAGGCAGCGGCGGTCCCGGGCGGCCCCACCATGAAGCTCATCATCCTGGAGAATTACTCGCAGGCCAGCGAGTGGGCGGCCAAGTACATCCGCAACCGCATCGTGCAGTTCGGGCCGGGCCCCGGGCGCTTCTTCACGCTGGGGCTGCCCACAGGTGGGTGCCGGGGGGCGGCCGGGCCGGGGCCCAGCGCGGGCCCTGCCCCGGCTGAGGCGGCCGCTCCCCGCAGGCAGCACCCCCCTGGGCTGCTACAGCAAGCTGGTGGAGTATTACCGCAACGGGGACCTCTCCTTCAAGTACGTGAAGACCTTCAATATGGACGAGTACGTGGGTGAGTGCCGCAGCCACCTGTCCTGTCGCCTTCGGCCCTGCCCGGGAGCTGCTGGGCCCTTACCCCGGCAGAGCCTGGCGGTGCCCAAAATCCACCTGCGCAGGTAAGAGGGACAACATTCACAGAGTTAACAGCATCAACATTCACAGAGTTACAGCGTCAACGTTCACAGAGTTACAGCATCACTTTGGATGGAAAAAACCTCTGAGATCATCGGGTCCAGTCTGTGACCCCACACCACGGTGTCAGCTGAACCATGGCGCTGAGTGCCACGTCCAGTCTTTCCTTAAACACCTCCAGGGAATTAGCAAAGGGGGACAATTTGAAAACCTATGGAAGGAAATTGAAATTTCTTCATAGGTTTGAAAATGTATGGACAAAGCTGGATGCTGGGTGTTGCACACCCAGTATTGCACACACTGTTACAGATACTGCTCTGTTAGCTGCACTCAGGCACTGACCAGGCAAGAACAGCTTATCACTGCAGGCTCAGCGTGCAGCATTACCTTCCACCTTTGCTCTGGGGTTATAAAGGTCCCTTAAAAGACCAGTGTGTCCCCTGAGTGCCCTCCGGTATCTTCTGCTGAGATAGCAAAGACTGCCATTTCTGAAGTCATGGTGAAACTGTCTCCTCAGAAGAAATAGATCCAAAGGTGAAAAACATACAAGCTAAATATTTGCTAATGCTAATTTTATCCTGTTCAGGAGGGGTTTTTTTCAGTGAATAATCCTAATCAAGCAGCATTAGGGAATAAGCATCCCAGTGGGCATTTACAGCATTCAAGGGGGGTAAATATGCAATAATTATACAATAATTATTATTTCCCAGGCTTCTGCAAAGTTTTTTAATAATTCTTACTAATATAAAATGGGAAAAGGGCTGAAAAGGTACGGACAGATGAGGCACAGCACACACCTGCTTTTTGAACATCTGTTGTGTATTAATATGGGCATGTGTCTTACAGGAGATGATTTTAATTCTGGTATTCAGGGAAATAAAAACAACTCTGAAAGCTGAGGGCGTGACAAAGGACAGAGAGAGCAGTGCTCTGTCACCAAAGCCACTCCAGGGCTGTGGAAGTGCTTTGTTATGGGTGATACTGTTCCAGTTGGCCTCAGTCCTGCGTGCTCTGTTACCAGGCCTCCCGAGGGATCACCCAGAAAGTTACCATTCCTTCATGTGGAATAACTTCTTCAAGCACATTGACATCTCACCAGAAAACGTCCACATCTTGGATGGAAATGCCCCTGATCTCCAGGCAGAGTGTGATGCATTTGAGGAGAAAATCAAAGCAGCTGGAGGCATCGAGCTCTTTGTTGGAGGTGAGAAGCCAAGAACAGCAGCCTGTAAACCCTGTCCCAAAGCTGTGCCTGTCCTCCCCAGCTCTCATTTACTGTCAGAATTGTTCACTTCCAGTGCATTTGCAGTGAAATCCACCCCACAGTCCATGGCCCTGGGCACTGCAGCGTCCTGGCAGCCTTGTCTCCCCACCTACCACTCCCAGCTTTAGGTCTTTCAGTGCAGTCAGTGAATTGTTCAGAAGTGTTAGCAGGAGAAATGGGAAGGGCTAGAACTGTAAAAATATGAGCTATTTATCAATTGTCAGTGGCAACAGGAAACTGCTGGGAGTAGCTTTTCCCACACAAGCTCATCCCATCCGTTTGCCATAAGGTTCTGCCACCTGCTTTGTCTGTCATTGTCATTGTCCCAGCGCAATCAGGGCATTGCCTGGTGGCTCCTGAGGGGGCTCTTGCTGTTGTTCCTAGCAGACACAAATCTGAGCTGGAGCAGAGGAACTGCCGGGGTTTTTCTCAGCTCTGTTCCTGGGAGCACTGCCTGTGCTTCTCCTGGGAGAGCTGCTGGCTCTGCTGCCACAGCTGACCCTCTGCTGCCACTGTCCCTGTGCAGGTATCGGCCCCGACGGTCACATCGCCTTCAACGAGCCGGGATCCAGTTTGGTGTCCAGGACACGAGTGAAGACCTTGGCCATGGATACCATCCTGGCCAATGCCAGGTTCTTTGATGGTGACCTCTCCAAAGTGCCCACCATGGCTTTGACAGTTGGTGTTGGCACTGTCATGGATGCCAGAGAGGTGAGGAAATAAGAAGTGGCTTCCTGCAGTTCCTCTGGAGCAGCCAAAGGTTATCCTGTTATGGAGCAGCCATGTGTCCTCTGGTGTAGGATATGCCTGGCACAGAATGCCTGATCCTCCTGTCCTCTGGCATCCTGCAACATCATGGAGAGGCCCTTGCTCAGTCTCTGCTGGCACTTGTGCTTGTGTAACCCTGCAGCAGCTGTTCCCCCCAAGGAGCCAGGAAGGTTTGGGAGACTGTCTTTGGTTAGGAATCTCACCTGGAAAGTAACTGCAGAAATCAGATTGAGTTGATGTCACACCAGCAGGTCATGAAAACTGTGTGGGACCACTTTTACTGGAGTCTATTCTTGATCTACACTTGTCAAATCTCAGTGTACAGGTGCCCAAAGGATCATTGCAGTGACCCACCAGGCTGTGATTTTGTTGAGAGCTGAAGCAACCAGAGCAGCAGCAGCACAGAGAAGTGGCTGTGGGGAGGGTGACAGGGGTGTCTCCATTCTCAGCTTGGCAGGGTGTGGTTGGGCTCTCCCTGACCCCGGTGCCAGGCCCTGACTGCCCCTCTCTGTGTCTGGGGGTGCAGGTGATGATCCTGATCACAGGAGCCCACAAAGCCTTTGCTCTGTACAAAGCCATCGAGGACGGTGTCAACCACATGTGGACGGTGTCGGCCTTCCAGCAGCACCCCAACACCGTGTTCGTGTGCGACGAGGATGCCACGCTGGAGCTCAAAGTCAAAACAGTGAAATACTTCAAAGGTGAGTGTTTGACCAGGCCAGGCAGCTGCTCTGTTACATTTTTAGGAGCCACGAGCCATGCTGTGCAGAGGTGTTGCTGTGTAAGTAATTCCCAAGGGAGTATATTCCTTAAATATACCACAGCAGTATGTGTGAAGGTAAATGCTTAATGTTTGGTGTGAGAGCAAAGGCACAAGGACAACAGTAATGTCTAATTCCATTAGCATCCAATGAAGGAGAACTTTCCTTTATTATGCCTACTTAAATTGCCTTTTGACTCTCTCAATCAGGTTTAATGCTGGTTCACAACAAGCTTGTGGAGCCCTTGTACAGCATGAAGGACATGGGAGTGGAGAGGAGCCAGTCCAAGAAGCCATACAGTGATTAATGTGGGCAGCACTGGGGCAGTGCTGAACCAGCTGCTGAAAACAGCTGGGACAAAAGGGAATTGCTGCAAAAACTGATCTCATATTTGTTCTTAAGTTAGCAGAATGATCGTATGGTTCCTTTTCTCCATTAAAGAGACAGATGCCAAACACCTGCCTTAATTAACCAAAAGGAGGATGGGATCCAGTGTTCTGTGTTCCACAAACTTCTGCCACCAACTCATTCTCTGAAAGAAATGAAGAATGAATTGTTTGATCTGTGAACTGGCTGTAATCACAGACTGAAGGCTGCAGAACTGAAATGTGAGGATAAATGAAAGTACAACATTTCAGAAACAAGTGGGTGATAACTTTGGGGTGTATTCCTTGCAATTAGCACAAGTATCTCCTGTTATTCCTTCCTCCTCCATGAAACACTCGTACATTAGAATCCTGGAAAAGAGAACTGTCCAGCTGGAGAAGGGAAAGCTCAGAGCAGCACCCACAGCCAGGAGAGGGCAGCAAGAAGATGGAGCCAGGGGAAGAAGAGAAGGGACAGTAGGGTCGGAGTGGAGACACGATGCTCACACTGGAGAGGATAAAACTCCACTGTGGGAGCAGCCAAGCAGTGGGACAGGATCCCCACGGTGCAGGCTCCCTCCTTAGGAGGTTGCCAAGACCTGACTGGATAAAGCCCTGGCTGAGCCCTGCTTTGAGCCACATGTTGGACTTGAGACCCCTCAGCAGAAGAGGCTCCAGCAGCATCCCCCACTCGGGGTCCATGGTGCAGCTCAGGCACCTGAGGATGTCACTGTTGTCAGGCCCAGGTATGATTTGCTATGCCTGGTGCTCTCTCTTCTCCTGAATTTTCCATTTCTCTGACGAAAAGCCAAACCAGCCCCAAAGGAAACACTGTTCCCATTGGCTTCAGCCTCTGTTTAATTACAGACACACCACAGAGGTGGACAACAGCCAAGACCCCACCAATTCTGAAATGTGACTCCTGGGATTTATGTCCAATGCTCTCACACAAGGGGCAAGAAAACTGGGCAACATTTATTTTCTTTATACAGAAGTTTTGTAAGTTGTTGATCTGTAATGTAACTTTCTTCAGTAAATGTCTTTAATTTTTTTAATGGTGACATTTGACTGTATCTGGTGCTCGGTCTCAGTGTGCTCATGGTAGCAAAGCTGTCCTGGAGGCACTTTGGTGGGAAGGGCTCCTGCTGCTCCCCCCTTCCTTGCCCAGTGTTTGCTGGCAGGTTTTCCTCAGAGGGAAAAGCAGGGCCCTTGGGGTGGGAGGGCACTCTGCATGCATTAAATCCCATGAGCAGAACACACCCCTGCCAGCTCCAGGTGGGAGCTCTGGGCTGTCTCATTCCCAGGAGCACCTGGGCACACCTGTGCTGCCAAATCCATGCCAGAAAGAAGACAAACAGGGACACTGTGTTTACCATCTTAAAGTGAACTTAGTGCATGTGAAAGGTGCAGGAAAACAACTCAAACCATACACAATGTGCACTTTTCCTACACACTGACCTAGAGATTCGGCTGAGGTGAGATTTGCTCTTCCTTCCATCTTTTTAATCTCTGTGCCAGTTCCAACAGTGCAGACTCCTCCTCTGCACAGGGAACTGCAGCATCACTCGTTCTGGCCACACATCCCAGGATAAATTTATTAACTCAGTCAGAACTGAGTGAGCTGTGATCACCCCGAGTTCCTGGGGAGTCTCAGCTCCAGAGCTTTCCATCCAGGCCCTACTGCTCTTGAACACAGCACATGCAGCTTTAGTTTCCAAATAAATTTTTAGACTGTTCTGCAAGTGGAAAAACTTGTAAAAAAATCACTGTTTGCCTCCAGTAATCACCTTCATACTCTCAAAACCACTTGCTGAGATTCTAGAGGAAACAATTTGGTTCTGAAATAATTTGAAGTGCAAAACCAGTGGAAACAAAGGATCTAGTCCAGAAGCAGAAGTATCAACCATCAAATTTCTTATATGAAGACTTAATAAAAAAGAAATTACTTCATCAACTGAGAACACAAGGTAATTGTCAGTATCTTGAAGAATTCAAGTTCATCTCTTCCTGATACTTTTCACCCTCTCACTGGTCACATCCTCAGCTCACTGCCTTGGCACTCATCCCTGCCAAAACAAGGACAGGCAACGTGAAGGAATCCAACAGCAACACAGGGAGTCACCAAAGTCACAGAAATCCCTGGAAATGGCTGTTGGTCATTCTCTGCCCAAGCTCTCAGGGAAGCAAAGGCTCAGGCACAGCAGCCAAGAAGAAGGGTTGGGGATAATCAGCTTTAATGTCAATTAGAAAGTACCAGTGACAGAGCCAGGAGCTGCTTTTCAGAGAAGCAGATCAGGAAATTCATAAAAGCAACAAACTTTGCTGCTAAATACAGAAGAAATTTTCTGTATTGCATCAGAAAACTCCCCCAGTCCAAGCAGCTCCAGAGAGAGCACTACAGCTCCACCAAACCATCCCAAACCCCACAATATTCACAATCCAAAGGTCAGTCTCCCTAAAGAAAACCCCCAAAATACTTCCAGGATTTGAGGCTTCAGTTTTGTCTGTTGGCTTTTAAAAAAGGGGCACCTCTTGGTATATATTTTTCCAATGGTTCTCCAATTTCTGACTTTAATAATGGACATGTTTATTTGGGCATTCCATGATGATCCTGATCCCAGGATGGGGAAAAGGTCTCCTTTGGTTTTGGCAACAGGCTTTGAGGTGTGAGTGTCCTGCAGTGCAGTTACCACTCTTCTGTCACACAATGGAAGTGAAAAGCAAACAAAGGACACACAAAAAGCATCTGTCTCTGGTTTATCACCTTTTGGTGCTGGAGGAAGCTACTGATCATCATCTTCCACTTCCCAGAACTCCCCATCGTCGATGTGCATGGCTTGAAACAATCTGCAAGACAGAAAATCAGTGATACCAGGGCATAAAAAAGTCAAATATGTTAAAAAAGTATCACCCTAAATGCAACAACAGTACAGCAAGTTCCCTTGGCTTTTTCAGTATCACCATCTGTGCCCTGTGGGAGGGACAAGAGAGGCTGCCATTGTCCCCCTGCTGTGACCTGCCTGTCACCTGTCCCACAGCAGCACTTCTGTCCCTTGGCTCTTCTTCCCCAAGGGAATGTCAGGCAATCCTGCAGCTCCTTAAAGCAGCTCTTCCCCAAATCCTCGAGCTGCTCCTGAGCATTGCCAGGGAAACACTCAGGGAAACCCAGCACAGAAAGGGTGAGGTCATGACCTGACCAAAAAAATCAGGAATAGGCTCAGGAAACTCCTCCAGAATTTTAAAACCAAAGTTCTTAAAAAAGCAAAACCATATCCTGAACCACTCCTGATTTTTACTGTTAGTGCCAGTATTTGAGAGGAGAAACTGTGCCTTAAACTGTAGCTACACGTTTCAGGTAAGAATCTGGGAGAGACTGTGAGGAGAAGTAGCAAACAGGGGTTCAGCAGTGCAGGGGGTCCCTGAAGCACCGACCTGTTGAAGCAGGGGGAGGAGGGGTCGCTGAAGTGCCGGTAGGGGTTGGCCCGGGACAGGGAGCCCATGCAGAGCCAGCAGAAGTACTGCATGCACCCTGTGCACGTCATCTTGTTACAGCCATCCAGTTTCTGGGGGAAAAACCAAGAAATGGTGGTAACAGAACCCTACTGTGGCAGCCCCCAGTCCCTCTCTGCCAACAGCCCCCAGAAGCACAGCAGTCAGTGAGCACATCCCCCTGGCTCCACCACACACTGACATTTTCACTGGGAGCTGGGATCCCAGCACTGGAAATTGGTTATCATACTAAAAATGCTGGAAATCAGTATTTTTCTGAAGCTGGATTGGTTTCCTGGCTCTAGTGTGAACCAGAGGTAGCCTGAAACACCAGGAAAACAAAAGGATTCATAGAGATCCAGAGTCAGCCTGGATCTGTTCAGTGTTCAGCCTGACCACCAGTCATTGTTTGTACTCCAGTCCTTGGGATCCACAAATGTCACCTCACCTCCTTTTCCATGCCACACAGAAATGGAAAGTTCTCTTAGTATCTCCTAGAGATTTCCTCTCCCTAGAGGCTCCAACACACCCAGAACTGCCTCCTTGTGGGTTATTTTCTGTTCCATTATTCCCCAGCCTTTCCCTCCTTACTCACCTCAATGTGGGTCCCACAGCAAGGACAAGACTTGGAGTTCTTTTCCAGCCATTCCTTACTCTCCATTTCCTCCAGGGCTTTCTGAATCACTCTCTTGCCATAGCGTTGCTCCAAAAATCTTTTAGTTGTCTCATCTGCTTCTAAATATTCATTCCTCAAATCCATTAATTTCTCTGGGGGGCAAAATCAAACCAAATCAGACAGCTTTTGTAAGATATTAGATTTAGAAGTCCAGCTAATTGCAGTGCAAAGATTCTCAAAGAACAATAATGTCATGAATTAAAAAGCAAGAAAACTAAAAAGCAAAAATACATAAGATGATAATATCAAAACCACTCTGCCCCAACATTCAGCAGTTTTACACTGTTTTATTATAAAAGAGATCTGTTGATGGAATTAGAACAATGTAAAATAAATTAAAAATTGATTTTTTTTTTCTGACTATATATTTAATGAAATTCTGTCACAAGATTTTAAGGCCAGAGAGAGAAGCCACCCGATTCCAGTATTAACTCTGACAATACAAAGTAGTGAAAATATAAAGGAATCCTTCCCCTGCTACAGCCTCTCAGCATTCGACAATCACTTTAGGGAGCTCCTGAGCTGAGGAGTCTCACCAAAGGAATATTTAATTGCCAGCAGCAGCTCTCCTCCAAATGAATGCACCTTTCAGAAAGCTCAGGGTGAGGAGCTGCCTTGCCCAACTCTGGACTTTTCCACCCAAGATTTAGCTGTGTGTGGGTGTGACCGTGGAGCCCAGGGGGAGGTGACTGACCTGCAGTGACCTTGCAGGGGGACACCCCGTGGTAAGTCATCTTGCAGAGGGTGCAGAAGGCGTAGTTGCAGCAGGAGCAGATGCCCATGGTGCAGCCGGGCTCCTGCATCACGGGGGTCTGGCAGCCAGGCCGGGGGCAGTAAACCACGTCAGCCATCAGGTCCAGGCTGGACTGCAGCAGCAGGCGGTCGTAGCGGGCAAACAGCTCCTCCCCAACCAGCTCCTTCACCTGCCAACACAGCCCAGGCAGGCAACAAATCACCCACACACACCCAGGCCCTGGCACAGCGTGCCCAGAGCAGCTGGGGCTGCCCCTGGATCCCTGGCAGTGCCCAAGGCCAGGTTGGACGTTGGGGCTGGGAGCAGCCTGGGACAGTGGGAGGTGTCCCTGCCATGGCACTGGATGGGCTTTAAGGTCCCTTCCAACCCAAACCAGTCTGGGATTCCCTCATTCCTTGCATCTGTAATTCTGAGCCTGCTGCAGCAACAAACAGCAAGTCAGTGAAAAGGTACCAAGAGCTGGGGTAAATCCACCTTAGATTCTCCAACAGGTCACAGGGGTCAAGGATCTGCTCCCAGGGAACAGGGACAGGAGGAGAGGGAACGGCCTCAGGCTGGGCCAGGGCAGGCTCAGGGTGGACAGCAGCAGGAATTTCCCCATGGAAAGGGTGCTCAGGCACTGGAACTGCCCAGGGAGGTTTGGGGTCCCCATCCCTGGAGTGTCCAAGGATGTGGCACTTCATGACACGGTTTAGTGGCATGGTGGGACTAGGTTGAACTTGGTGATCTCGGAGGTCTTTTCTGACCCAAATGACTCTGTGACTGCCAATGTCCAGCATGCAGAGCCAGGCCCTGAACTCGGGTTGGGTTGCAGAGCTCCCAGCTCCTGTGCACGGGAATTACCTGGCCTGGAGTGGCGACAGAAGAACACTTGGGCTCGGGGCAGTTGAGGCAGTGCACCTGTCCATCCCTGATCTGGATCTCAAAGTAGTCCTTCAGGCAGGCCTTGCAGTACACATGGCTGCACTCGGTGAAGTGCATGCACTCACTGCCCAGCTTCTCACAGAAGCAGATACTGCACAAGTACATCTTGCTGTTAAAGCACTTCCTCCTCTGGGCCTGGTCGAAGTCCAAGATCTCCCTGATCAGACTGGACAAGGACTCCACATCCTGCACAGCCCTGGCATCCACGATTTCCTCCTCAGCTGTGGCAGAGCCTGTGGCACCCCCAGAGTCCTTCCCAGCCTCGAGGGGCTCCACTGGTGTCCGGCCCTGCCCCTTCCCCTGAGGGCACATTTTCAGCTCATATGGTGATGAAATATTCAGGTAATTCAGTGTTTCCTCCTTCAGAAACTGCATCCAGGCAAACAGCACCACGCAGCCTCGGTTCTCTTCCCACACATTGTCCAAGTGCTTGCAAAGAGCGCTGAGCTGGGAAAGACAAAGAATTCCTGAATTCAGGAAGTTTGTAACTCTTCACTGGGCTCCTCCCCTCACACAGTCCTTAGTGCAAACTTTGATTTCAGACTCAGCAGTTTTTATGCTGAATAAAATACTTCTCACAGATGCAAGTTTTCCCTCCTCAGAATAGTAATCAAATGAAAACCAGCAAGAGACAAAAGAAGAGCCAACTGAGGAGCAACGTCATTGCTTTTTTTTACTCTGCTTAGCTGTTACTTATTAACTTACTCAGCAGTCAAAATGTAAAAAATCCCCTGCAAACCTGGGCCTGGGAGAGCCATTTCCCACTGAGGGTGAACACGGGTGGGGAGGTCGATGGGTAGTCAGGTGGGAGCTCGAAATTCAGCACGAGGGGAGGCAGGAAGCACACGGAGTACTCGAACCCACTGCTCTGGAGGCTCTCTGTGGAACTGCCTGAGCCAGGGCCACCGAGGCAGAGGGAGAAATAACAGAAAAATTAAAACTACCCAACTGTTGCTGTTTCTGATAGCACCCAATGTCTGTTAATTTGATGTATTTCTGGGGTTAAAACTATTTGTTCCACCCTAAATAACAAAACTCTCAGTGCAGTAAAATGTCAAGGGTTGGAGGTCTGTGATTAAAGCAGTTAAACAGCAGCACTGTGAAATGTCAGATTCTGCACAAATCAGGAGCTTGGAAACATATCCTCGGGGGAACAAAAACCCAATAAATGAACTTAATTATTCTGAAGAAGTGTTATTACTCATCTGTGATTTTACAGTTTACTGAGGACGTTCTGTGTGTGAGGATTAAACTGCTCAAACACAATCCCCAACAAGCAGAGCAGAGGGTGAGCCACACTTGGTCCAGTCACTGTTCCCTCAGGTCACTCTCCACCAACCACCTGAGCTTGGTGAAGCCTCCCCTGGGATAACACAAAACATCTCAACTCACCCCTCACAAAAATTTTAAAGTCTTGAGGCAACTCCAGACAAATTCTTGTTTCTCCTCCTTGGGCAGACTCTGCTCTCTTAAACTCATCCTCATCGTAGATGCTGGCCAGAGCCAGCAGCTCGTCCTCCTGAGCCTCCTTGTCCTCTGAAGACATTTAACTTTTCTGTAGAGTTGCCACCACTCTGCAACATCAACCAAGTTAATGCATCCAATTCAAATTATCAACTTGAGGCAGCTATGTTATAGCATAGTAAACTTTAGAAAAAATCAGGTAACCAACCTAAAGCAATGTGAAGTATAATTAAGGTATTTTACAGGTTGAAAGAAATATTGGTAGCTTTATAAAATTTTAGAAAATCCCCAACAGAATATTAAAAAGTAAGAAAGCAAACTGTGTGTTATTAGGTAAGGACAGATGTAAGGGGAGAAATAATGAAAGATGGAGATGGCACAGGTGACACAGGGACATTTCACTGATGTTTGGAAGAAAACAGACCCCCCAAAACCACAGGAGAAATGAATTAGTAACAGTAGCTCTTGTGCAGTGCTCCAACGCAAACAGGGAAACTGTCCCATTTGTGATTGAAAATATCAGAAAAAGGTTCAAATCCTGCACAGGCATCTTGTAGACGCACTCGTGGAGCATCTCAGCTCCACATTTGGGGAAATAAAGCCAGTTTGAGGCTTTATATAAATAAAGCCAGCTTGCTGAGTTACCTTTCGAGTGAGAGCAGCGCGGAGGCAGAGCCGAGGAGCCGCTCCCTGAGCATCCCTCCAGGGCCGGACGCTTCTCCTCCCTCCAGGCACGGGCACGGCGCTGCTGAGGGGGCACCCGCGGCGAGGGCCCGGCCTGGGGCTGCTGCGGACAAACACCACCAGCACCATCAGCACGGGCTCGGGGGCAGAGTCCCCTCGCTGCCCCGCGCCCGACGGCTCGCCCAGGGCTTGGGNCCCTCCCCGGCCCCGGCAGGGACCGAGCGGGCACCGAGCGCCCGCCCCCAGCAGCGGTGCTCGGGGCCTGGACGGGCTCCCCCGGGAAGGGGCACGGTGGGAGCGCTGGGTGCCTGTGCAGGGGCAGGAGCTGGACTCACTGAGCCCTATGGGTCCCTGCTAACGCGGGGCATTCCATGGTTGTGATTCATTACAGCGAGCTTAAACTCACACCCACCGCACCCACCCCACACCCCGTGGGAAGCCGCAGAGCCCCGGAGCAGCCCGGCAGAGCTCCTCGCACACCCCAAGAACCAGGGACACAGCCCTTCCCTCCACCCCGCTCTCTCTGCATTGCAATCAACAGCTGCAGCAGGTGATCCAGTAGAATCCAGTGCATTTATTTCTTGCAATAACTGAATGGGTGTTTTTCAGCTTTGGATTTTAACACATACAAATTAATTTTTGCAAGTTTAATGACAATCAGTACTAGAAGCAATTCATTGTATAAAGCTCATAGAAAAAAAACAAAACAAACCAACATATCCGTCAGTTCTTGGTTTTCCTGGAAAAAAAGAAACCAAACCAAAAAACCAAGCATTCCAAATGAAGGCCTCGTGGAAGCAAGCATACCCCTGCCAGAAAAAGTTAGGAACAAGTCAGAATCAACTATCAGCATAGGCAGCTGAAATACAAGTATTCACTCTTTCTACAAGCAGCTAATTTAACTAAAGACAAGGAGTTTACAGGGCCTAATTAGCTGGGGAGTTTGTGAGAAACCCACTCCCCTGTCCAGGAGCACATTCTGAGTCTGATCTGCAGTCTGGGCTAAGGAATAAAGGTGCTGATGAGCCACCCCCTGCTCTGCAAACCTCCTGTAACCATCAACTGTTCCAGTGCAAATCAGAGTGAGTCCAGAGCAGGCATTCACACTAAACCAAGAGCAATGGAAGACTCTGCCTTGGCTCTCCCCTGCCCTCCCTGTAGCGCCAGTGCTGCAATCCACAGGGAAAGGGAAGAGCAGGGTGCACATCAGACTTCAGATGTTGCTGTCTCCCTCCTTCAAGGGAGAACTGACTCAGCCTGGACACTAAAAATGGAGAAGCAGCTTATGGCTGTTCCTAGAGGTCTAGCTAGACTACCAAAACTTCTAAATACAATCAATAAAGGCAAACACTGCTGAGCTGAGCGAGTCCTTCGCCACCTCCGTGTTCTGACCTGCTGCCCTGTCCAAACCTCTCCAAGAGTTACCAAGAGTGCTGTGGGATCCACTTGCTTCAGTTTGTATTCAGAATGTACAAAGTTGACAACTTAAAGCTTTATTGTAGTTTGCAATAATATAAACAAGTGCTGAAATTCAGTCAATGTCCATTTCTGGAAGCTTCTTGTCGGTGGCTGTGGGAGCAGAGCCCTGCTCGGGGGGCTGGGTCCCGCTCCCGGCGTCCCCCTGCCCGTCCAATGGTCCGTTGGGTTCCGTCGGCTTCTGCTCCTCCTTTGGCAGCTCCACCTTGGGTTTGGGTTTGTTCACTATGGGATTACAAATACTTGCCAATTCCTAGAAAACACAGAAATAACACATCCTTAGAAATAGTTTCATCTCCCACAGTTGAACTTTAACTTTTGAAACCACTGTTGGGAATACTCCAGTTGAGGGCTGATGTTCCCTGGTACTTTTGAGACTTCTCACCTCAGAGTTTTCTGATAGAGTAATAAACACAAAAACTCACAGAAATACAGTGAGTTATGCAGAAAAACTTACTTTTGCTTTAGACTGTATGTCTTTCGCTTTTATAACTGGGTCCAAAGTAAGACTCCTCTTGTTCTGAAGGTTGAGGTTGTTGTTCATCCACTCCATGGCTTCATTGGTGCTCTTCTCCACCTTTGCCACGTCTGCTTCATCGAGATGCTCGTACAGTTCATCCTGCAACACCCAAACAGGAGCAGCTGTGTCAGTGTTTGAGCACAAACTGCATCCTGATTTCCTCAAAACTTAGCTTCAAAATACTAAAAAAACATTTAGCCAAGAGCTGTTGTGATTAACAAATCAACAGAACTGATCACCCACAGCTCAGTAACCAGAGACTGAAGATCTCCTGCTGCTGGCATTTTGCCTCCATGAGGAAATCAACACCTGATTAAAAAGGGACTGAGATGTGCAAGGCCCAAAATCCACTTCTGAAAATCTATTAAACACCAAGAACTCCTAAGCTCACTGGGAGGTTGCACCAGATTTTTGTCTGAAGCAGGTTACCTAAAATTCAGAAAATATTTGTACAATTTGCTTGCGTTTTTCAGAAATTAAGTATGAAAATACCTTCGCTTTGAATGCATGAACAGCTTTCATGTACTGCTGGATTTGCTTCCCCAAGTCCTCAAATGCTTTTGGTCTTTCCTCTGATTCTTGGAATCTTGCCTGAATAGGCTGACCCAGAGTCTGAAAGAAAGCACAACAGGTATCAAAACTAATGAAGCATCACTGAGGGACCCTCAAGGTTTGACAGGATACATCAATTTTCCTGAACTCCTGGGAACTCTGACTCTTCCCTCAACTTACAGGAAAGACTGAGCCTCCCTCAGCCCTGTTGTTACAGGTCTGTTGGAGACCTACTCCCCACACACAATCCAAAGCAGGCTGTTGTTACCTCAGAATCAGCAGACCCCAGACAGCTCCTCACTGGAACAAAGTTCTCCAGCTTCGGTAAATTCCCATGGGAATGTAAAAAACACTCACCTTCAGTTCTGCCAATTTATCAATGTATATTTGTTTGGGCTGGTCTTCACCATCTTCATAAAGCCAATTTTCTGCATCTTCTAGCTTCAGTGTGAAGCTATTGCGATCCTGCAGCAACGCACACAAAACAGACAGGTGACATCATTTATTAGGTGACAAATGGCATTAAAGGGTACCTGGAACCTTTCTGGAAGGGTTGTATTTTTAGAATATAAAGAACTCTGTCTGGAACTCTTTATCCTATTTTAGTGAAAAATAAGAAATAAAATATTCTTCTGTAGAGCTTTGTGGTGGATTCCAGGCCCAAGGAAGAACCACATGTGACAGCCACATTTCAGATCAAATACTGTCACATCAAAGGCTTTTTTGTCCCCCGCACGTTTTCATTGTCACTACATGAGCAAGCCTGAGAACAGAGGGAAACTTTTCTTTAGCAAAGGTGCCATAAATGTCACGTGGCATGTCCCAGTTTGGGCTCTGCAGACACCTGGCTGGCAAAGCTCCATTGCACTCAATGGAGATGCAGTCAGGTGCTCAAAGATTCACCCCTCAAAGCAGAGTTAAATTCATTACACACCAAGCTCCTTCAGTACAACAGGGAAAGCTGATTAATAATGCCAAGATATTTTTAGGCAACCAGTTCAGATACAGGTGCACACATTTAGTAGATTATCATCAGAGCCAGAAAGGTTACAATTATTTCTTCAAATTTCAAGTCTGAATATGTAACTTATATAAATATAGTATGTGATACAGGTCAAGAGTTACTAAACCCAACTGCTGATTGTACCACAGTGTATCAGCACAGTCACGCAGCAATACTCACATCCTCACTGATGAATTTCTCATAAACACCGAAGAGTTTGTCTCTCATTTCATACACGTACTCCTCCACTGCATTCTTGGCATCATTCCTCTCCTTCTCCAGCTTATCCTGCATTATCATCTTACCCTGTCAACAAAATGTCAAATTAATTGGCTAAAAAGCTCATTAGTTAACATTTATTTCCAGGACACCTTGTCAGCAAAGACTCAAACCAGATCAAGATTTAGCAAAACTGATTTACAGAACTGTTCTAACACAGCACATGACTGAAAACCGATTTCAGTTTTGGTGTGATGTCCAATACAGCACAGGACAATCCTCCTCCAGCTGAGGAAGCTCCACCCTGAGGGTCACCTTCACCTTGTACCTGCAGGTGATTGTGGAGGTTTTCTGCAGAACAGCCCTTTGAGAGTGACAGCTCCCCTGACCAGGAGCAATGAATGTGTTCTGCCTCCACGGGGCACTCTTCACCTCAGACCTCCAACTGCTTGTTTTATTCCTTTTAATCCTCTCCTTGACCTTCCTTAACCATGTTTAATGAACAACAGCATTTCTGGAGAACAAGAGGTGAGATTTTCAGCTTGGGCAGGAAGAGTTTACCTCGTTCTCAATGAACAAGTTGAGCATGTCCTTCCCTATCTGCCACACCAGCTGGTTCTCAATGGGAAGGTCCACTGTGGTCGTCTTCACTTTGGCCTTCTTGGCTTGAGGTGGCTGATCCACTTTCTTGTCCTTTGAGTCAGCCTGACAGGTCTGCATTAAAATAGAATTACATTCACAGTAAAAACAGCATCACTACTCAGTTCAAGGGGAGCAGTCAAAGTTTACATCAGAAAAACTGAGTTAGCAGCTCAACAACAGAATCAAGCACTCCCTGCCATTCTGACACCTCAGCTGCTGAAGCCTGAGACAATTAATGCAGCCACTGACCTTTTCTGGGCACTCTACACTGATGGGGGAGGGTGCTCATGGCAGAACACTGTTCTAGTATTCAAGTTATTGAAAACTAGAAGATTATTTCTTCCCTGAACAGGAGAGTTCCCCCATTTCATCAGTACCAGGTCACCTGACAGGTCTGCAGTTATCAGTGCCATTTGTGTCCTTTCTAAAGCTCTAATGACAATACACCACCAGTGCACTGAAATAAAAGTTCAGCTTCCAGAACTATGACAAAGGCAGCAGATGTGCTCACACTCCTCATATTCTCACGAATCTCATGAAAATAAAGTCTCAAATGCTCCTCTTACCTCCATTTCTTCAGACTCTGCCTTATTTTCAGGCTGGGTTTGCTGTTGCTCTTCAGCCTTTTGTTGCTCCTCATCCACTTGCATCTTCTGAAATTCAGAGAGATCCAATTTCACACATTAAACAAATGCAGATCACTGCTTCAGTTCCTAGGCTGATCCCTTAACACCTCTAATGCTCTTTAGGCAAAACAAACAGAATGAAAACTGCAGGAATAAATTATGAGCTCCCAGTCTTTCCTCCAGCAATCCATGGCTCCATTAGTAAGAATGTGATCTACACCTCAAGTCCTGGTGTCAAGAGATCTTTCACTGGTGCAACATACTACAATGAGTACTCAGTCTCATATTTCAGTTGTGGGCATGTCTAGTAAATCCTTACACAAGCCTGGGCCCCTGGCCAGCTGTGCTTCATGGGGATTCTGAGCAGCTGGGAGCAGTGAGTCTGTTACCTCTTCCTCCTTCGCGTGCTGATCTGTCTCCATTGGCTCCTCATTCTCATCAGATTTATGAACCTCCACCAGAGATGCACTTGAAACACTGAAGATGCCATGGATATTTATTCTGACTTTGACTTTCACTTTGGAACTGGATCCATCTGTTTGAGGAGTGACCTTCTGAACCAAGAAGTGAGCTAAACAGAGAGAAAAAGACCAAACACTTCTGATTAACCTCAGTTCTGAATGCAAAGCAAACCCCAACTGCTGCTGACACAGCTCACTGCAATGTGCTCAGGGAATGTTAAAACCTACTCAAGTTGGGCAACCCAGATTTTTTACTCAGCAATGCTGGGGCACAGCTCTTGGGAATTCTTAATGTCAAGCCTCGTGTTACTTTTATCAGAGCAAAAGACTGCACAACTCTCAGTGTGGCTCTTCCACGTTTGCTCCAGTATTAGGATGCTCTTTTTGCCCATAAACTTCATGCTACTCCACCTATTTTACTGAAAATTCATTTGAAATGTTGTACTGAGAGCATTTGCAGTAGGCTGCATGTCCAGACTACATAATTAGAAAAGGCTTGAAAGACAGAAAAGATTCTTAGTTAAAGGTACAAAATGGTGCTAACCTATAGCAGGGTCTGGATAAGGCAGCTCCTTGGGGGAACTGTAGTAGGCCTCCAGAGTGAAGGGCTCCTTCCTGTAGAAAGTGAGTACCTTGGAAAAGGGAGCAGGGTGGTTCTTGGGGAAGACCTCACAGCCACTGCAAGAGAAAACACAGCCTGTGTTCAGTGTGACAACACAGCTGGTAAGGTAACAAAACATTTCTAGATACTCTTAGGGAAAAAGCTTCCTTAAGAAGTGATAAGACTGTCCTGATCTTTCAGGTTAAGTAACACAACAGCCACACAGGAAGTGCCAAACTGCCACTCAACCTTGGTTTTGTTTTCTGCCATCATTAACTTCAGAAGTATCAAAACTGGAAGTGTTAAATGGGCATTTAACCCTGGAAATACCTGTTCTAAGGGTATTTACTGACGTTTGTTATTTACTCTAACCATCACCAGTAATTTTAAGCTGTAACATGCAAGAAGATTGTACTGGTTTTACCTCAGTTCTTCCCCTGCTGGTGAATTCCATCGCAAAGAGATGGCGTACGGTAGCAAATCGGTGATAGAAAACTCTCTCACTTTGAAAGCTGGGGACAAAATTGCACACTGCAAGAGCACAAAAGCCATATTACAAATGTTCAGACTTTAGGTGAACAAGCATTTCATTCAGCAAGTAGCTATTGATGCTGCTTAATATTTTCACAGCAAGAGCAAACAGCACTTTTTACCTGCAGTGCACAGCCTCGTGCCACAGCCTCATCTGCATTCAGGGTTGTACTGACTTCTTTGCCAAAAAATTTACTGATCTTCTCTTTGACAGCAGGAATTCTTGTGGTACCACCAACTATCTCTACTGCATAAATATCCTCCTTCTTCAACCCTAGAAAGGAGTCAGACAATAGATGAAATGTTTCTCTTTCACATTCATACACCGACATCATAAACCAGAAGTTTTAATAGACCAACTTTAGGCTAAGTTTCTAAGCAGTAAAAATTTCAGCTCTTAGTTTGAGTGAGAAAGTTTCTTAATCTTGTAACTCCTAAGCAAGAAACCGTTGCTTGTGGTAAACCCTTGTGTCCAACATGCAAAGGCAGCCTGCACTCTGGCTGGCTCCTGTCTGCATGCAGAGCAGCCCCCCACACACCCCCACTTACTGGCTTGCTCCAGCACGCTGCGAAGGGGCGGCTCCACTCTTGCCAGGAGTCCTTCACACATCTCTAAAAATTTGCTTCTGTTGGAAGAATCCACAAACAAAGCTCTAGCACACCATAAGCAACATTGCAAACAGGATGCCCAAACTGAAGGAATGCCACTTTCACTGTGTCCTGAAGGGTCTTCTCTCCCCCAGCCCAAGCTTTATACTTTATTATATTCTCCTGGACAAAACCTGATTCCAGTAACCCTGGCATCCTTTCAACATTCCCAGCCCTCCCTCCTAACTCAAGGCCACTGAGCAGGCTCTAAACATTTTCATTTCCAGCAGCATTCCTGCACATGTTGTTCTTTGATTTCTCACCTCCCTTCAGCCCTAAGAGCTGACACTTCACACCACGTTTTTAACTGCCTGAAGGGCACTCTGAAGTTTTCCCCTTGTAGAGCAGCCAAGGTTACCTGTTCATGGTTCCAGACACATCTATATCATTCATGAAGCACTCTATGTTCATGGGCAGGTCAGAGGCATTGGCACTCATCAGCTTCTTCAGCCTCTCACACTCCTGGTACAGCCTCAGCAGCGCTCGGATCTTGGACTTGATGTCAAGTTTGTATTTTTTCCCAAACTCCTCACAAAAGTATTCCACCAACACCTTATCAAACTTCCTGCCTCCAAGGGTTGTATCAAACGCTGTGGCAAGAACCTTAAAGGAAGGGCACCCTTCAGTAACAGTACAATGTGCCATTACCCAATGAAAGCAATCAGCAGTTCACATCAAAGCAGTGCTTTGTTTCAAATATAGTTCAACTCTAAGTCAAAGAAATCTGCCTTCCTGGAATGAGGTGACAACTGCTTCAAAAGTAATTTAGGGAGACTGGGCAGGACTTAGCAACACAATCTGTTCCATAGCTTGCGCTGGGAGCAGATCTCTGTTCCAAATTCTGCTTAGCCACTGCCAGTTTGAGTCATATCCCAGTTTAATATTTGATGCCTCCTAAGGGTGGAACATGCTTACCCAAAGCTAAAAATAAAACAGGAAGAAAATAAATTATATTAACTCTTAAAACAGGTGCTCCTTTTTGATGAAGGAATTATCTGCAAAAAACACCTGTAGCCCACCCACATCAGCTCATTCTGCTCTGTAAACACACCATGAATTTACTTTTTTAGGAACAGAAATCATTACCCTCAATACCCCTTCATATGGCTTTGGTCTCTACACTGGCTAACAGCCCTGTACCCTGGACCCCAAAGCATCCTTTCCACACTGCCATGGCTTCCAAGTTTAAAAAACAAATCCAAGAGAAACACAAGGGTTACATTTCCTCACATAAATAAAACTATGAGAAAATGAACGTTGTCAGAACATTTCTCTGCATTTCATTACCTCATGCTTTAAATTCTGCATCTGTTTCTCCAGCCAATCATGAGAAAGGTATTGTAACTGCGAAGTCCAGATTGTAAATAATAACAATAATAATAATAATAATAATACTGGTAAGAAATGTTAGTGTTTGCTGCAAAACAGCAATGCTTTGGCAGTGTACGCTCACAATTACACTGTCATCTGCTGAGCTTCCACTGGCAGCTTAAAGCAATCAGGAATGTTTCTTCATTGTACATGAGCACCACAGTGAGGGTTCAGAAACAATGTCTGTCACTTACACCACTGCAGGAATTCCTGCTTCAACACCAGATCTCATGACTGAACTGGAGTATTTTTCTGAAAGCAGCACAGTCAGATATGATAATTTCTGAATAAACCATTTAATCCAGGTTTTTTATTCTTTGCCAGAGTCTGCTGATTAAGGCATGTTTGTTTCCTCCACACGCTACTGAAAAGCTCTCTAGCTCCCTGCCCTACTTTTTGCTCCAAAGTGCAATTTTAAGAACAAGAACTGAGCTGTATGGATGCCCCTCCGTGAAGCCAGGCAGGCTTGCCTGCCACAGTCCATGGGTGTGCTGATGAATGTTCTACAGATAATCAAAATGGATGTGTAACAGCTTGTTTACTTTCAGTTTGCCTTTGTTGAATGCACAAACAGAAACTTGATATGCAGAATGCCCCATGTCCACAAAAACAACGTTCCGTGGCTTTTCTTCCAAGGCAGGCAGGTCTGGCTTATAGATCCCATATGCAAGCGCAACTACAGAAATAAAAGTATAGTTAGGACATAGAGGTTTGTAATTATCAAGAAATAAGTGGCAATCAGGAATCAGCATTAGCATTTCATTGTGCTCCTCAAGCTACAGACATTGAATAAACAGAATTCTCAGTGCTAAAGAAACACGGAAGAACATTAAACAGTACCACCCTCCCTCAGCTGCATTAAAACAGATATTCACCAAATATTGTTATGTCTTTGTAAAGCAATGAAAAAACAGACCCAAATTTAAGAAACTTTCTGATCGACTCATCTATTCCAAGTGTATAAAACCAGCTGTAATTCCAGAAAGCAAGGCTCACTGGTAGAATAAAAGCCTTATTATGTAGTAAAACTGCAACACTGAGTGAGGGACAGGAAGGAATTACCTGCAGTTGTTTCATTGATTAGTTTCAGACAGTTCAGACCAGCAATCTGGGTAGCATCCATCACAGATCTCCTTTCTGCATCTGTGTAGAAACAAGGAACCTGCAAGGAGGTCAGAGAGCCAACATTAACATTTCCAGGAGCCACCTTCAGGAAACAGTTACAAGGGTGAACAGGACAGTGAGCTCGTGGAGCACAGGCCTCCTTCAAATGCAGTGCTCATTTCAGTTGCAATAGAAGAAAAGCCAAAAAAAACCCCAATTTACATGAAGAAAAAGTTCCTTTTTCTATTCCATATCACAAGCCACTCATTTGTGGAGCACATAATCAGAAAATAGGAATCAAATATTATTTATGCTGCTAATTAGCAACATTTTAAGACCATTAATGATATAAGTCTAGTTTCCAAGAGGTGTAAGATTCAGTTTAAACAGAAAAGAAAGATACCTTGTCATTCAAGTTTACTGGCCAATATAATCAGATTTAATTTAATGCTGCAGCCGTTTCAATTCAGACAGTAACTAAGTTCTGCGTGTTTTGTTGGATTCCATACTTACAGAAATAACACAGTCAACCACAGGCTTCTTAAGCGCATTCTCAGCAGTCTCCTTTAATTTGGTCAGAAGCATTCCTGTCACCTGCTCAATTGTAAAGTTTCTTTCTTCTTCCATATACATGGCCTTCAAATAAAAATTGTGCACACTCATTACACTGCAGTGGAACCCATGCACCATCCCCATTATCAGCCTTTTATTCCCTTCCCTATTAGGGCTTTCCATTCAAAAGACAACACAAACTACAGTGAGCAGATTCAAAACAGAAATAAAAGGAAACTTTATCAGTTTCCTCCTGTGGCTCCTCAAACATGCCAGACTTACCCTGATGCCAGTTGAGCCTGTTGGCAGCTGGACAAGTTCATAGGCAAGGCTTGCTTTTTCAGCTTGAACAAAGGGATCTGAGAATGCACGACCATGAAATCTTTTAAAACTTTGTATTGTATTCTTTGCATTTGAAATAACCTAGAGGAAAAGAAATCTTTAATACAACGTGGCAGGGGAACATCTGAATTTCAAACAGACGACAGAGTTTTGTTCTCGTGCTTCTCCCACCAGAGTATTTTTGTCATTTGTATCTTAACAGCATCTGGGCAGGTGCTGGGAGGCAACTTCCCTCTGGTTGCTCAGGGAACCTACAGCAATTTGAGACGGAAAATAAAATGTACACTAAAAACTGAGCCAAGTCTATAAAATATTGATTACAACCACACTCAAATTTCATAGTGCACGTGTAGGAAACTCTTTAGAACTGTCAGCAAAATCTCTTTCCCACTTACCTGTTCTCTACCCCCTACCTTTCTACAATCAGTGATCAACCAAACATAACAAGCACATGGATGTAAACTCCAGCTCAGGTTCATCACATGCACATGACACTCAACGCACAGATATTCTCACAGAAGAGCTCAAGGACCTGCTCATGAAGCTTTAGGAGGTCCCCTAAAATGATGCTGTCACCTTGATTTAACTGACAAAAGGTAGACTGACTTTCATTACCAGCAGAGATCAGCACAGAGAAGTGAAAGCCCATCCCAGCTGGCTTCACGTAGCACAAGTGAAGGGAATTCTGTCACTGACACCAGAGCGAGGCACGCACTGAAAACCACAGGCACTGAGAGAGCAGACAGGCACTGTTCCACAGAGCATTACCTGGGATCTGGGCTCAGGCAGGTGTCTACTTCCTAAGTAACTTGGGCTGGATGTTCTCTAAGTTTAGTCTGTGCAGGACATACTCATCTCTACAGGGCTCTGCACCAATGGATTTCGTTAAGCTAAGCAGACTCAATTCCAGAAAAAACAGCTGTGTTTGGTTCTAGCACAGTTGTGCTGTTCTTGAATAACATGGCTGTGTCCAGGGATTTTTGTATTTTAGGTAAAAAATCTTCACACATCTCTAGGCTTTTTAGGCTAAGAAAAAACAACTGTTTGACTAGTCACTTCCTGTAGGAGACTTGGGGAAAAAAAATCATCTTTTATAGGGGTTACTTACACAGCAACATAAAATCTGATACAGCAAGACCCAAATACCATGAGTAGGACAAATCACCTTAACTTCTTCCCAGTCCTTAAATTACATTTACCTGCCTACATCAACAGTAACTCAGACTATGGGCAAGAACACCCAAGAGAGATATTTAGGTTGCAATTCAGCCACAAAGGGTCAAAAAAGCTCTATCTGTTTACACTCAAAAATGCCTCCTTTCTGCCAAAATCATGCACTTAGTGGGATTCTACAGAACAGAGTCACATAATTAAAAGCCATAAAGCACAGGGACTGGAATAAACTAGGGCAGGGTGAAGCACCACTTGCGAATTTAGGTTCACAATTTGAAAAAAACAATTAGTAGTTATCAGAATTCCTTAAGAGGCACAGCTTTATTTTGTACACTTCATTATGTGCAAGGATCAACCCTGAGATTTCTCTGCCAGATGACAAAGCAGCACCCCATGGCGAACAGCTGAGAGCAGCTCAGCTGTTCATCGGTTAGGGAGGCACCAGGGCAGCAGCTCAGGGACATCTGTTATCTGCAGTGACAAACCCCACACTGCTGCTCTGAAGTTGTTCTACCCAAACCCCACACTCACCTGGCTTTTAGCTGCAGCACCAATGGAGCGATTCTTGGGCCCAAAGGATATACAGGCTCTGCAAGGAAGAGTGAGTTCAGTCAGTGACTAGAGCTGCACTGCACATCTTCTGGGTAAAAAGTACTGATACTGGCTAGAAGACCATTGTAATTAATATGATTTGCTCCATTAAAAACATTGGTCACTCGCTGCAATCTGTGCATGGAACGTTCTGGGGATTCTGGGAAAAACAGGCACTATAATTGCCTCTAAAACAGCAACAGTCCTCCCTGCAGAACACACTAACCCCAGACTCATCCACCCTCCTCCAAGCTTCCCACCTAAGCACTGACTGGGCAGAGCCTTATCTCAGTAAGTGCCCGTGTATGTGATGCACTCAGGGATAAGCTGGTAGCTAACAACACGGGAAACATTCCCCTGTTCAGCAGACAAACACGAGGTCAATCAGATATTAAGGAAACCATTCCTACATGTCTGTAGCAGATGCTAACTAAGCTTTCCAGGTTGAAGGCAAACCCTTCAGGGGCAGAAAGAAACTACCTGCAGAGAAAGATTGGTCTTTCAGGGTTTCATCTGCACCCACTGAAACAACATGGAGCACAAAAAGAGAAACTATGTTTTACTCCCCCCTGCTTTGTGACAGCCTGCAGTTCTGAATAGAGAAATCCTCCTTTTAGGAGAAATTCCTTGGCCGATTAAGCCTCTTGATTTACAAATTTAACAAACTGTAGGAGCCCTAACAAAACAAAATCCAGCCCTCTAATCCAAGTTGTTCATACCACTGAGGTAACCTTGGTGGGGGGAACCCTGCCATTAGGTAAGCAGATCTTTACTGCTCACACAACATGCCAACTAAGTAATTAAGCTGCTCTCCATGCAGCAGGTTAAGAATCTGCTTTACAGCAGGGTGATGCCACAGGGCTGCTACAGAAAACATTCCAGCTCAGCCTGAGGTTTGGAATTGGGTGTTCCAAGCAGAAACTAACCAAAACCAATCTGAAGGCTGGGGTGACAGAATTGCACTGGGTTTGTATCTTCTTCCAATTTATTAACAACTTCACAAATGCAACAAGGCCTACCCTGAAGTATGTGCTGCAACAGAATTAACATTTCTGAATAAATCTGCAGTTGTTCAAAACAACTATTCATGACATTAGTCAAAAAATAAAAAGCTAAGTTTGTGCTCTGCAGACCCTCAGGCCCACACCAATGGAACAGGAGGTAAAAACCTAATGAGCCAGAGCAGGGAGCTGGTTATTAATTTACTCTGGTCTCCTGAAAGGAATTAAGACATGAATTGTGCCCTTCTCTAGGAAAAAAAAAAATACAGCTACTTCACTGCTGAATTCACAAACCAAGATCCCCTCACCAACACAAATGCACAAATTTAGATGAGAGCCCTGGCAGGGACCCAGCACAGAGGTGAGCGAAACCAGGAAGGAGGGAGAGAAGGAAGAATTTTCAACCAGCCTCATTCCCCAATCAGTTCACAAGAACCAGCAAACACATGAAATACAAATTACACTATTACACATTTTCTGGGAGCTGAAAAACTAACTAGTGCACTTTAAGTAGAAACATTCACAGTGATGGTCATCAGAGGTCTAATAAAACAACTTCAGAAAGTTAAAATCTCTGCTTCACATACCTGGAGGCACCTCCTCACCCTGCCACCCACTGCCACTTCCTGGGAAGATCCCCTGTCCCCTGACAGCTCATGTCCTCTGCACTGACTACCAGCTCCAGAACATCAATCACAATGATTTCATATATCCATCCCTACAGAAATAATTAAACTATCTTATTTTTTCCTCTCAGTTTCCACTACCTTCCTCTCTACCACTTTTCCACATACAAAGACAAACACAGTTTGCACAGCTTTGGCATGTACAAGTTCAAATTTTACAGCACCCCAGAAGAATGCAAGTACCAGAGCTGAAGGCAGATTCTGTGGGAGTGTCATGTGTGCCACTGAACTCAGTCCAATGCACTCAGTGGGGTTTATTTTAATAATACAAATTATTACAATAACACACACAAAACACAGTGTTTAACCCTGACCATGAGCCAGCGCTGAGGAAACCTGTCACTACACCTTGCATGACTTCCCCACTGTAACAACTGTTCAGCACTGACTTTTTGAATCAAGCTTCTGATTCCAAGTCACTTAAAAACCATGCAGGAGTTGTTTTAATAGAAGGGTATGCTTGCAGAATGGTTTTCTGCATTCCCTCAGAACAGTACCTGGAGATTAAGCCCTGCTAAAACCCTCTCATTTGCATTATGCTCATTTTTTCCAATTTTACTTCAGGCTCCCATAACTGAATTATTTCCCAAGAGATGCACCGTGTCAGATATTTTATTTAGCTCATCTCCTTCAACAACGGAGATTTGTGCTCACATCTCAAATATACAGATATATTTATCAGCAGAACTTCAACTCCTTGAGGGCCAAATACCTACAGCTATTAGAACCCAGCTCTGATCCTCTCTACATTCAGCATTTTCCCAGTACATCTAACCTTTAAATTTCCACGTTATTGAGAACACTTAAGAGATCTCCAGATACTCGGGCACACATGCTGAATTCAAAATTTCCTTCTCCATTTATTCATTGCTTAGAGACAGGAAAAAGCAAACAGTGATGCATTGTCTAATGAGAAGCAAGGTCACTGGGCTTTCTGAAGTGATGTGAGGGAACTAAAACAGCCCAAACATCAAAGATGATGTAACTGTCTCACCAAGACAGCCACTTCAGGATCTGCTTAAATAAAGCCACACTGCAACAGAGGGGAAGCTCCAGAAACACTTTTAGGACTGCTTTCCCCACAGTTCCTCTCCAGGTCTGACACCCAATCCCTGATGCAAATTTTTCTTCCACTATCATTTCGCAAGTCATTCACAAAGTTTTATAGCAGCTCTCTCCTTCCTTCTTAGGAAGTTCCTCAATAAACGGAGGCAATGCACACTCCTGTTGAGAACGTAGTGGGAGGGATCATTACACAAGCAAGGCTACAATATACTGACCACATTGTGTCAGGGAATCATGGACTGGGAGGGACCTCAAAGCTCACCCAGTCCCCCTGCCATGGGCAGGGACACCCCCCACTATCTGGTTGTTCCAAGCTTCATGCATGGCCTTGGACACTCTCAGGGATCCAGGGGCAGTCACAGCTTCTCTGGGCACCCTGTGCCAGAGCCTCCCCATCAACACAAGGAAGAATTTCTTCCCAATATCCAATCCAGACCTCCTCTCTGTCAGTTTTGAAGCCTTCCCCTTGTCCTGGCACTGCAGGCTGCTTAGCAGCTTTCCAAACTCTGATCCCAGGACAAGCCACGGCTCACACCAAGCCCGGCACCAGCCCAGCTCAGCCCTCTCCTCCCCGGTCCTGCTGTGCTGGAACCGCAGGGGAATGACAGCCGTGCTACCAGAACACGGCGTATGAACACACAGGGAATTAAGGTCTGGCACTTCCAGCAGCCAGGGATGCCTGTCTCTACACTCACAGTCCCCGTCCTTCTAATCCCAAGGGCACAGCCCCGCCTCGGGGGGGACAAACCGGCCGTACTGCACCGAAAGGCGGGGGGAGCTGGGGCTGCTCAGCCTGGAAATGAGAAGGTTGTGCCGACACCTCGGAACGTCTTGCAGCGTCTCAAGGGGCTACAATGAAGCCGGAGAGGGACTCTGCATCAGGACCCGGACTGACAGCACAAAGGGGAACAGCTTCAGACTGAAAGAAGGGAAATTTAAATTAGATGTAGGGTAGAAATTCTTCGGTGTGAGGATGAGGAGCCACTGGGACAGACTGCCCACAGAAACTGTGTCTGCTTCATGCCTGGAAGTGTTCGAGGCCAAGATGGACGGGGTTTGGAATAGCCCCGTGGAAGGTATCCCTGCCCATGGCAGAGGAGTAGAACTGGATGAGCTTTAAGGTCCCTTCCAAGCCCTTAGCATCCTATAATTCTGTGATTCTACGAAAGGCAGCTGAGCGGGTCTCCCGAAGCCCCCTCCGTGTCTGCCGCGCTTTACCGCATCTCTGTAAGCACTTTATACCTCCGCTCCTCCCGGCCCCGCCGCTTCGCTCCCTCCCCAGCCCCGCCACGCCGGGCCCCGCGGGCGCCTTGCCGCCGCCTCAGCGCGGCTCCCGGCCTCACTCACGGCGTGCTGCGGTCGCTGTACTCGTTGGCGACAGTCTCGATGCCGCCGGCGCGGGCCACAGCCACGTAGCAGCTCTGGAAGCCCAGATCGATGCCCACCACGGACATGGCGGCGGCGCTGAGGGGGGAGCGCGGTACCGGCAATTCTCGAAAGATCCCGTCGGGCCGCGGCCGCGCCGGCGCTGAGGGCGGCCGAGATCTCGCGAGAGCGCGGGGCGCGCGGCGGGGCTGAGGGCGGGCGCTCTGGGCGGGCTCTGAGGGCGCTCGGCGCCTTCTCCCTTTGCCAAAGTTCTTTCCTTGCGTCAGGAATGGCAGAAAAAGGCGATAAAGGCACAACTTGGCTGCACTGCAAAGGTCGCTGAGTTGTTGACCTCAGTGCGAAGCGGTCGGTGCCACAGAAAAGTTGTTTAGTGAAACTTTTTCCTTGCCCGTGATGTAAGGAGCTGAGGGTGACAGATGTGGTGGATGGGAACAGCGCGCACACCATGAGATGTAATGTTAATACAAGTACAGTCTCTGGAAACACGGTTTGTGCAGAAAAGGACTTAAACGCCTCCTTAGGATTTTTCTTTTGAGATTCAGACATCCCTGGAAATGCCCAGGCTGGACAGGACTTGGAGCACCCTGGGGTAGCAGAAGGTGTCCCTGCCCATGGCAGGGGTGGAATGAGGTGAGCTTTGGGATCCTTTCAACCTGGAATTCGGTGTTCTGATTGTTCCCGAATTACAGCAGAAAGTGCAAGGCTGGTTTTGATGATCCCAGGTTGAAAATCTAAGGTGTCAGAATTTGATATTGTGTTAAAAGATAACCGTGCTCCCAATAAAATTCAGCATTTGACTGCTCTGTCAGTAGGATTTACAGTACACTTGGTCTATAATCATCACAGAATATTTTAATATTACTGTGTCTCACTGGGGCCCTCTGCTGCAGTTTGCATGAGTACAGATACATTGTGTTTTCCAGGGCTGTGTTTGGCCACCAAGTGCTTTGTGGGCATGTGGGAGAAAGGTCCTTTAAAGGATCAGGAATCCCTAAAGAGCTAAACAATTTTATTTTTTTTTTAAATCCCTAGAAGTTCCTGGGACATTCCATGGAGGGGAGTGTCAGCAGTGGAGGGGGCAGTGGACACCGGAGCTGCTCCCCTGGGCAATGTGAAAGCTTCTGCCAAGGGAAGCATTTTGGGCTGAAAGCACGAGGGATTGCTGGATTCATCCCAGCACAAACCTAACCTTGATACTTACATCTGTGAGTTTCGTGAAACTGAATGTTTATGAATACTTTTAATTCCACGATGAAACATGCCAAAACCTGCGTGGCAGTGCAGCGTGTCACAAACAGTGCGTTACCAAGGCCCCAGCGCTTATTTACACGGCTGCTCCTTGCTTTAGTGACACAGAAAATACACCCAGAGACACTCACTAGTGCAGGCAGGAGGGACTCCTGCCCCAGAGCCATTGCCTGGCTCAGCCATTCCACTCTGGCAGCTGCAGTGGGCTGGAATTGCCTTGGGAATTGCATCACGGTGCTAATGACATGATATTAATGAAGTGTTTGACCTCAGGCATCCTTGTGAAGCCTTCAGTTTGAGCTTTGATATTCCCAGACTCTGGACTGCGTTGGTACAGAACTCTGAACTCCATATCAGTGTCAGCAGCTCTCCTCACAGCTCAGTCACACAGAACAATCCTTTTCCAGCCCAGAACCAAGGACACTGCTGCAGCTTCAGCCCAAAAAGTGCAAACAACAGGGAATGGAGGAGAGCAGCCTGGGAGGGTGGGACTGCATCACCTGGAGCTGGAATTGGACAGTGAACCCCAGGATGGAAATGGACCCAAACTGATCAAAGTGTGAAAACTCGTGCCCAGGAGTCCATCTGGGGTGGAGGCACAGCCGGGCTCTGGCACTGCCTGAGGTGTGTCCTGTGAAGGGCTTTGAATAAATCCCTGCTTTATTCCTGATCTCTGCCCAGCCTCTGCTCCAGGCAGCCTCTCAGGCATCACCTGAGCGTAGCACAAGGTGCCAAGGACCTGCCCTGGCTGCTGCCCTGCGTGGGGAATGTGGTGCAGCCCCAGCCCCGGGAGCCCAGCTTCCTTTTAGGTTTTTTACTCGGCTTTTCCAGAGGGAGCCAGGGAGCAGAGCCCGGTGTCAGAGGGGATCAGAGCGCCCTGGAGTGCCCCTGGGCTGGCACATGACCCTGGGACTTGCCAGGGCTGCTGCCCTGGGCACGGGAGGGAGGTGGGGGCCCAGTCCTGGCCACGCTCTGCGTTCCTCAGACATCCACCCTGGGCTCACTCTGGGCAGTGGGCACTCCTGACCCCAGCCTGCAGCCCCCAGAGCTGCTCAAAACTTACTCATGACAAATCCTCGCCTGGCACACCCAACAGCCTCCTTGTCCTGTGATCTGCAGAAGAGACAGATCTGTGATTTCACTGAACGCACCGGCACGCTGCGTCCCAGTGTCCTCCCAGAAGCTCCAGCCTCGGTGCCCAGTTCATTGCAATCCCAGCTCAGTCTCGGAATTCGTTAATGCCAGCCAAACACGGCCACGAATGGGGGCTTAAAATAATCCCTGGCTGCTCTCCGTCACAGGCTCTGCCTCAGGCTGCTGTAAATAGCCCTCACACGTCACCCCACCTAAGGGTCACCAGACTATTCTGGGATATTCAGATAGGAGAGGGCTTTGTGATCCCCTCCGCTGAGGGATCTGCAGTCAGGCTGCCCCAAGCTCTGACACAAATCACACCACAGATAACCCAGCTCTCCAAAATCCCACCTTCCTGTGCTACCAACGCTACCCAGGAGCCGTTTCCACCAGTCCCGTTAGATCAGCAATTTAAATATTAAAATGATACATTCCCTTTTCTTCTGGTTTCATAGCTTTCCATCAAACCTGAGCGAGAATTAGGCATCATGGGTTTCCAAATTAAACCATCAGAGCTGGATGATTGCCCACTGAACAAACCGCGAAGTATCCAAGACAGGGACAGGGACAGGGACAGGGACAGGGACAGGGACAGGGACCGGGCCAGGGACAGGGACAGGGACAGGGCGCTGCAATGACACGGCGGGAGCGGCAGGGGCGATAGAGAGTGCAGGCCGGCGGGCGCTGCCGCTCTGGCCGCCGGAGGACTCGCTCTATGGCTCAGGATGTCTCGCTCTCTATGACCCTGGAGGACTCGCTCTCTATGACCCTGGAGGTCTAATCCGCTGTGACCCCGGAGGACTCTCTCTCTATGGCGGCCGCACCCTGCCCACAGGGCCGCATGTCCCGGCATGCCCCGCCGCCGCCACTAGTCCCGTCGTTCCCCGCGGCAGGCTCACTTCCGGCCCGGCCGTTAAGATGGCGACGCCCATGCACCGGCTGATTGCCCGCAGACAGGCGTAAGTGGGACCGGGGGGGCCGCGGGGCGGGCTCGGGCTGAGGAGTGGCGGGCACTGCTGGGGCCGCGGCGCCCGGAGTTTTCCCGGCGCTCTGCGGCCTCCGCGCCGCTGCGCTGTGTCCCGGGAGGGGGCGCAGCTCGGCTGAGGGGAAACCGCCCCAAACACGGCTGGGGGGGAACGGTGGCGGCCTCGGGTGTCCGTGCACCGCCGGGGCTTGGACTCGAGGGTCGCGGTGGGTCCTTCCTGCTCAGGGCGTCCCGCGAGAGCGGCGGTGCAGAGGCTGAGGGAGTTGTTGGCCTTGGGCGCTGCCGTGGGGAGCGTTGGGAACGGGAGCGGGGCTCGGGAGGAGCTGCCGGGGCTCGGGAGGAGCGCTCGGGGTCGTTTCCCTGCTCCTCATCGCAGACCCAGCAGTGCAAACACGAAGCAGTAGCGTTCAGGGTCACGTTGTTATGAGGAGTTCGCGGAGCTGTCAGAAAGGCAGAGAAAAGCCAAGCGGGCGACTGTTGCTCAGCTGGGGATCCGGAGGAGTTCCCTCAGCACCGAGGGGATCTGATTACAGAGCCCTGGAACGAGGAAACCACGCTTTTGCTTTTTTTTTGTGTAGGAAATGTGTGTCCCACCCCCGTGGGCTGCTGGCTTTGTTTTTTCAGCTCTTTGTTGGTTTGGGTGTTGTTTTTTTCCTTAAATTAGTTTATTTCTTTTGTTTCAGTTTTTGGACTGTGGAGTTTTTGCCCAATCACAGTGTGCAGAATGTGGTCAATTTCTTTGTGATTTAGCAATAATTTCTTTTGTATTTTCCAGTAGAAAGTATCTTGGGATTTCAAAGTGCTGCTGGAGCACTTGTTCTTTTGAGTTGCTGTTTTATTGGAGTTGAGGACTCGTTTTTAGCTTTGATGTCTTTGTGCTTGCTGGGTCTGCGCTGAGCTGTCCCTCTGCTCCAGGCCTGGGCTCCCTGATCCCTGCTCCAAGTTTCCTTCAGTTCTGTGCTCTTCATTAGTGCCAGACTGGTCGGTGCTGCTGTGCTGTTTGTGGATCTGCTGAGCAGGGCTGCTGTTGCTGTTCCTGTCTCGGCTTTAGGGCTTTCTCCTGACCCTTTTACTCCATGGGGTCTGCTGGGGGGAGCAGCTCTGCAGCCCTGCAAGCCCCGAGCTCTGGGGTTGTTCCTGTGGGCACAGCTGGGGAGGGCTGAGGGGACAAACACGGGTTTGGGTTTGTTTGTGTTGAGGAGGAGGAGGAGCCATCACTCTGCTGATTTACCTGCTGAGGCCAGGAGGCAAAGGCAAAGCCTTTTCTGCTCATTCCCAGATATTCTGGTTCCTGCCCAAGGCCAGGTTCATTGTGCTCTGCAGGTGGCACTTTAATCAGATTTTCCTGCTGCTTTAGCTGAGTGTTTCTAAGGCCTGAGGATGAAGCCGAGTGCTCTGCATTGACAAAGGGATGAACGTTCAGCACAAGGTTCCCTGCAGGAACTGGCACAGAGTGGTGGCTGAAGCTGAGGGAGAAGCAATTCCCAGCCTGGCTGGAAGAGGGGCAATGCTCCCTGCTGGTCTGTCACCTCATCCTCACACCTGAGCCTGGGAGCTTCCTAGATCAGCCAGGCTGAGCTTTCAGAGAGTTTAGATGGGCTGGCCTTGAAAAATTCATGTTTTGGTGCTTGGAACAGAAACTGAAGGTGGCAGGGAGCTGCAGTGGCACAGCCCTGAGCTCAGGACTAATTTTGGCTGTGACCTTGAGCAGTTTCTGGGCTGGGTGAGCTCCCTTCTTTGTAAAGGAGGAGAGCAGCTGGGACAGGAGGCAAAACAGCTTTGCAGAGCTTCAGAAGAGCAGCTTAAGAGCTCCAGCATGAAAACAGGAGTGTTTCCCCTTCCCTGATCTCCAGAAGTGCCCATGGCATTTTAGCAGAGTGAGACCTGGAGTGTGAAATGTCCCTGCTGCTGCAGTGTTTGGGGATGGGGCAGCCAGGGAGGTCTGCCTGGGGTCACTCTGCACTGAAGGAGCAGGAATAATCTGACTGTCCCAAAGATAAACCTTGTGCCAGGCTTTACCAGCTCCTGGCTGGAGCTTATTTGGGAGCCTCTCAGAGAGTTCTGGGCTCTGGGTGAAAGTTGGGCAGTTTGGGATTTGGGTGTTACATTTCAGGAACTGGAAATGAAGCTGCTGCTCTTTGTTCTAAACCAGAATTTCAGTGATTTCTCTGAAGCCAGAACCACCTGCAGCTGTTGGATAGCAGCAAAGTGAGCAGTGTGATTGTTCCCATGTGCAAGTGTTTTAATTAATGGAGATCTGTCTGCCTGAGTTCTGTGTGTCTACTTGGTGTTACTGCCCATGTCCTGATGCAAAAGAAAACCTGAAGCACCTGTGAACATCTGGTTTAATCATAGCTCGATTAGAGCTGCATGATAAAAAACTAAATATTTTTTCACTGGGTAGAGCAGACCTGGAATGAGTTACTTAAGCAATTCTGCATTTTTCTAGGGAGGCAAACAAGCAGCATGTGAGGTGTCAGAAGTGTTTAGAGTTTGGCCACTGGACATATGAATGTAAAGGGAAGAGAAAATACCTGCACAGGCCTTCAAGGACAGCTCAGCTGGCCAAAATCCTTAAGGAGAAAGAAAAGCAACTCCTGCTGCAACAGAGGTAAGACTGGCAAGATGAAATGTCTGGTTTGTGATGAAATAAAAGATGTTGTCCCAGACCATTTTCTGTGATCTTGTCCTCCAGACTGTGGAATGTGTGCTTGATTTAATGTTGGAGCTGATTTGTGTGTTAGGTGAAATATGTACACTCAGGTCCCAGAGAATTAAAATCAACATTTGAATTTCATCAACACCTGCTCATCTGAAATACATTTGAAACTGTTTTGGCCTGTCTGAAACAAAAGCCATACACTGAGCCACAGTTCAATCAGTTGGAGCCCTTTTGGTAGTGGAGCAGTTTCCTGAATTCCTTGGTTGGTTGATTTTACATTTCTGTGCTGTCCAGGCAGTGAAAGCCATAGGTTTATTTCTAGCAAAGCAGCAATTCTTGCCCTGTGTCCAGATCTGCTGCTCAGAGCTGCAGTTAAACCTGGCCCAGCTGCTGCTCCCTGGGAGCTGCAGGGCTCAGGCAGCTGAGGGAGAGTTGGGTTATCAGCTTTAACTCAAGCATGGAGTGAAGACAGCTCACTGAATTGCACAATTATTTCCTCTTGTGACAGCCCAGAAAGAGGAAGGAGCAGAGAAACCTGAACAGAGCTCTGCCTGTGGCACCTGATTTCCTTTCCTCTTTGCCCTGGGAGTGCTTTAATGCTTCCCCCCGGGTTAATAATTGTTTGAACAAGCTGAAGCAATGCAGCACCTCAGTTTTCCATGCAATTCCATGTGTCAGGGTCCTTTCTGCTGCTCCACTGCAGTTTGGTTTTGGGAGCTGCAGAGGGACAGGGTCACTCCCAGTGCCACTCCTTGCACCTGGAATTCCTGAGGCTTTGGCCACGTGTCCTCAGGCACTGCCCTGCAGCTCATGGCCCTGCCAGGATGGGAGGTGGGGCGAGCATTCCCAGCTTTTGTGCCTGCTGGTGGCACAGGGAGGGGTGGGAGCTCAGGCAGGGCTCCTTGGGCTCCAGCCCAGCAGCACTTCTGAGTCACAGGGCTGAAACCCTGCCTGCAGTGGAGACTCATTAGCTCGGGAGGAGAGTGATGTAAAGTGATTGATTTTGAAATTAGTTCTGATCCAGTGAGTAATTGTGGAGTAATTAGAGTCACCCAGTGTTGTAGATAGATCAGCAGTGCTTGGACTCTGACACTTGGCTCCATTTGGAGGCAGAGTGTCTTCAAGGACTCAAGATTTTTAGGCTAAGTTTGAGTTTAAGGCTCAGATTATTTCCTTGTTGCTTTTCTGCCCCTTTTCTGGGGGATTCTGCAGGTTACCACTGGAGGGTGGTGAGTTGAGGGTGAAATTCCTTGTCCTGTCCTTGGGCTTGAGCCTGAGTGTGGGATCATTTTGTGTGGGAGTTACAGGACTGGCCAGTCTGGCACAGAAGGAGGTTTGGGGCTCTTCCAGTGAGGGGCATGTGCTGGGAAAAATCCTCTTGAGAAAGGAAGCCTGAGCAATCCCCAGGTGGGAGCAGTGTTTAATCTGCAGTTAAACCTGGGGCTGCATTCCCAGGGGTGGTGTCATCTTGAGCTCCTCAGCTGTGCCAGGAGGATCCTGTTCCTCAGCTGCCAGGGCAGCTTCATCCAAGGATGAAGCTTTTTCTTCATGGAAAAACAACTTCCTGGGTCCCACTTGTGCTTTTTGTGGCACTTGCTTTGGGAGGTTCTCCTTGCCTTTGGAGAAGTTGGGTCTCCCACAGGTCTGCTTTGGACAGCCTGTGTCACCACCTTTAAAGAGCCACACAGAAATCATTAACCAGAAGGCAAACGCAGCCTAAAAAGGTCAATATTTACCTCTGACAACCTCATCCAGGCTTTTCCAGCATGAACTCCTTTCCCAGTTGTTCCAGGCTCCCTGTGCTTGCCTGGTGTTGGCCCCACGATTCTGGTGGCCCCTCTGGAGGTGTCAGTGAGCCCCCAGTGCCTGCCAGCCTAGAGCAGGGCAGGGAGCTGAGGGAATGCTCACTCCTGGGGGTGTTGGAGCTCTGAGCCCAGCCCTGAGCTGGGTTCATGGCTCAGTTTAGGGAGGGAGTGTCCAGAGCAGGTCTGGCCTGAGCAGAGTAGGAGCTCCTGGAGTAACTCTTGAGTAACCCTCACCTGACACACGAGAGGGAGGCACTCCCTGAGCTAGGTCCTGTCTCCTCAAAGGTGCTTTGGGGTTGAATTCTGTTCTCACAGTGACTCCTCCTACCTGGGAACCCCCTGGTTACCTGCAGAGGTTCTGAGGCCTTAGGAATGTAAATATGGACAGGAGGGGTTGGAATCTGAATATCAGAGAGTCTTCCCCTTGCCCACAGGAGAGCGTGGGGAGTGTGGAGAACTCTTGTGTGCTGATAATGTTTTCATACCTTGTGTGTGAAAATAAGAAATTGAAGAAATCTCATTTTTCTGGTGGCACATAAAGAACTTTCTTCCGTGGCACCACTAAAACTGTGTGAGGGGATGAACACTTGGGAATCTGACAGACACAGCTGGAAAGCATCAATATAAATGGACTTTTCTGTTTCTTTTTGCACTTGAAAGAAATGTGAAAGCTACAGGCTAAGTCAAGCTTTTACCCTTGATTTCAATCAATTCACTTATTACTGAATATAGTTACACACAACTTCTTTGTATCCTTTTCTCCTGTGCCTTTCACATCCCAGCTCCTGCTGTCCATACAAAATGAGACAAAGGGGAGAGCAGAGCACAAATAGCACAGAAAATTAGGGGTGAACTGCTGGGTTTTCCTCCCCTGGCTCATAGGTGGATTTTGCTCTGCTTTGCACAGGACTGAGCTGCCCAGTGCCCTTTGAATATTAAACTCAGCCTCAGTGTGCTGCTATTTATTTAATTTTCCTATTGCATTAATCAAAGCCATTATTTTTCCCCCCTTAATTAGCGCTGGAGAAAGTGCTGCGGAAAAGAAGACCAAGAAAAAAAGGTATGTGGGGACTGGGCCCCTGCACTGGTGGGGACTGGGCCCCTGCACTGGTGGGGACTGGGCCCTGCACTGGTGGGGACTGGTCCTGCATGGCTGTTCCAGCAGGATTTCGGGAGGGGGGTTGTAAAAGTCAGCTTTGCAGTAAGTTTTGGTTGTACTGCTTTGAGGCTGTTGCAGCTTTTGTCTGACAGGCATCTGGAGAATTTCTACTCCTCCCTCTCCAAAATCTCTCAAAATTTTATTCTCCGGTTTTCCTCCCCCTGCATGATCTTGCTGTAGGAATAAAAGTCTTCCCATTTCTGCCTCAGAGCCCATCAGGAGTCTCTGAAACAAGACTGGCACAGGGGGTTCTGGTCGCTCATTGCTTCTGCTCTTTTCATTCCCTTCTCCTGCCAGTTCTCTCTCTCTCAAGCTTTGTCTAGAGGATGAATAAAACATCTTAAAAAACCCAACCCCAAAACCAAACAAAACCCCCTTGATCCTAACTGAAGCAAAATCCAGGAAATGACCCTGGCCCTCTCCATGTCCTGGTTGGAGCCAGGAACTCTTTTGACATTGTTTGTACTTTACCTTGCATTAATGTTTGCTTGGGAATTTGCATTCTTAGCAGATGGAAAGGAGGAACAGCCAGAACTGTGGCTGTAACACTCCTGGAATGGTGCTGGGAGTTTTACACCAGGGAATGTCTGTGCAGTCACAGCCCAGCATCTCTTCCCCTTTGGTGTCACTCCTGTGTCCCTCAGTGTGATCTAACCCAGTTTTCAGGGTGTTTAAGGGCCAGGCCTTTGCTGTGTGTGGCAGGCAGTAAATAAGGCAGAGCAGATCTTTAGAGTGTTCTTTATTCCAGGCTGCCCTGTGGAATGTGATTTATTGCAATGCTGGGCTGCCTCAGTGTGTTCTAGCAAAGGCTGCTTTCCCAGAAGTGCCAATTTATTGCTGGAGTTACTCAGGACTGGTGAGATCATGAATTTACTGGTTTTGAGCTGGGCAGCTCAGGCCTCTTCCTGCCTCAGCTTCCTCAGACACTGCAGCCTTTGCTGGCATAATTATTTACAGAGTATTTGAGCTCCAAAGCAGTGCAAAAATGGACAGAGCAAAAGGGTTCCTGGGGAAAGGGGGTGGTTTGGGCACTTTTTCCTTGAGATTTTAAAAGTCTTGTAAATTTGAATTATTCTCCTGCTTCTATGCAAGCCCAGAATCCATCAATATAAATTCCTTTTCAGTCAGTTTGCTATTTAGATTTTTATTATAACATGGGAAGAATTAAATGTGGAGAATCCAGCATATTTATAAATTCCAGATTTTAAAATAAAGCTGTAAAATTTGGGTTCTGGTAGGAGGAGCACAAACCTTTTCCACAGAGTGTGTTTGTTTTGATATAAACACTAATAAGGGAGATCAGGCCTAACCAGAAAAACAGGCTGAGGCAGAGCGGCTGCTGCAGAGCCCTGTGACCTCAGGTGACAGAGCCACCTTCCAGGTGCTCCTTGGCCTCAGTGTCCCACCCAGAATGCCTGAATTCCCTGCCCCCTTTCCTGCCCCTTTTCCTGCCCCTTTCCTGCCCCTCTCCTCAGGCCCCAGCTGTGGCTGTTCCCCCAGTTGTGCCTTTTGGGTGTCAGTGGCCCTGGAAACCCCTGGGGTGTCAGAGCAGAGCAGGGGGACAGCCTGGAGGTGCCAGCCTGGGCTCCAACAGCACTTGGCCCACACAGAGGCACAGGACCAGAGATGAGCTCTTGGAAACTTGTCCTGAGGAGGATGAATGGTACCTACTTTTAAAATTCTCTGCTTTCCCAGAGGTGTGATAAACCCCACAATCTCAGATCAGCAGCCTGCAGGCTCTGCGCTGTCACACTCCCAGATTGTATTTTGAGTTTTACCTGTCCCCATCTCCATCCTCCTGCTGTCAGTACCAGCAGCCCACGTGTTGCCTCTCCTCAGAACAAGTTCCTGCCTGTTTCCTCTGGGGGAGGCAGCTTTAATGCAATATCCTGATGTTTCTGGGAGTGGGTTTTGGAATAAACCTAAACACTGGATGTCCATGGACTGCTGCTATGGATTCTGTGAAAGGTGATCAGGAAAAGCAAGTTCAGAGTTAGTCAGGGGATCCTCTCATTCCTGCCCATCTCATGGAACTGCTCAGATTGAAAGTACTACTCCCATATTTTTTATTTTCCTTGTCTTAGTGCTGGTTTTTTCCCTGGAAAAGTCAGTGTTTAAGCAGCCCTTATGGATTTATCAGTAATGAACAGTCGTTGTGTCTGCACACAGAGACAGCAGATTACAGATGTATTATAAAAACTTCAGTGCTTTGTGGCTTAATCCACACCCACATTTGTCAGCTGACAGGGCTGATATGATGAAAAAACCTCACACTCTTCAGTAACCTTAACACAGGCACTTCCTGAGCTGTTACAGTGAACCAAACCCTCTGATAAAAAATACTGCATTAATTTTCTAATGGGAACAAGATTCTGCATTATCATAATTTACATTTTTGGATGCTCTTTGATTGACTTTGGTGGGAAGGGAGGTGAATCAGTGTCTTGTACTTCAGGGAAGGATCTCTGGGAGAATTGAATTGTACTTTCTTGGAATTCATATCACCCTCCTGAATCAGAGACATTGGTCTAGAGAACAATGGCCCCAGGAAGGGCTGGACATGAAGAAAAAGTGCAGAGCATACAGAAATCCACTTTGCTGCGTTCATCATTCTGTCTTAACCTTGGATTGTTTCCACCCTTCTCCTCCACCTGGAAAACACAAGCATCCTGTAGTGGCAGGTACTTTGGGTTCTTTTGCCAGGAGTAATCTAAGAACAGTTTTTGCTGGGAAGAGCTCTGGCCTTGGTGAAATCTCTGCTGAAACCTCCCCTGGCTCTCACAGTGGCAGTTTCCCTGTTGCAGTGGTGAGGCAGGGACTGAGCCTGGCTCATTTCCCCCAGGCCTTGGCTAGTTCAGGGCAGTCAGGCCAGCAAAGCCCCTGCTCAGGGCTAGGAACGAGATCCTGGCCAGCTTTCCCTCCCTGCCCCTCTCTGCTGTCCTGCTGGGCTGTGTCATGTCCTGGGGCCGCTCTGCCATTGCTCAAATGGCCAAAATCCATTTATCCAGGAGTGGACAAGGGAGGGGAGGGCACAGGGATTCACCTGAGATGGTGAGATGTGGAAATTTTCAAGGGAAATAATTGATCTTTGGATTATTGCAACAGAGCAGAGGGAACACTCTGTGTGTGATGGGCTCTGGCAGGGCTGTGCTCAGCTCTTTGTTCTCTCTCAGGTCCAAGAGTGTGACCAGCTCCAGCAGCAGCAGCAGTGACAGCTCAGCCAGCGACTCCTCCTCCGACAGCGAGGACTCCTCTTCCTCCTCCTCCTCCTCCTCGGACAGTGACAGTGAGGACAGCAACTCCTCCTCCTCCTCCTCCCCCTCCTCCAGCAGCTCTTCCTCCTCCTCCGACTTCGAGTCGGATTCCAGCTCCTCCAGCAGCAGCAGCAGCAGCAGCACAGACAGCAGCTCTGAGGATGAGCCCCCAAAGAAGAAGAAGAAGAAATAGCTGGGGAGGTGCAGGACTGGTGTGGAGTGAGTGACACTGCCCTCCCAGGGGCTGGAGCACACGGCTGCCAAACACTCAATGGTCAACATTTCTACTGCTCCCATTTCTAAGTGTTCTGCATAGTTGTTCATGGGACATGGAAGGGATTAAATGGCACGTGAGACTTAACTGAGAGAGTATTTTTGTGGTTTATCCTTTTATGGAAGATTTTACTTTTTTAGCTCCCAAAAAAAAAAAAAATTCTATCATCAGATTTGTTTATAAGAGCTGAAGTCCAGTAGCAGCTAAACCTGGATGTTTACATGCTGGAAAGCAAAAGGGGTTTTTTTGTTGTTGCAGATTATGCTGTGCATCATGTGCTGTTCCTCTGTTACTGAGCTTCACTTCCATTGAGAAAAATCCTCTAAACTGTTAAAAGCGGAAGTTTTTCAGTGCTGCTGTGGAGCTCTGGCATTGTTGAACCTGAATGCACAACGTGTCTCACACAGAGCCTCCCACCTCGCTGGTGACAAACGGCTTCTGTGCTGCTGAGCTTGTGTTCCAGTGGCTTTTCCTGATGCTTCCAGGTCCACTCTTCGCTGCACCACCCAGCTGAGCTGTGTTGGTTGTCCCTGCTCGGTGTCGTGCTTGTCCTGCCCGCGGGCTCTGGGCCCTTCCCTCCCCTGTGTCCTTGGCTGGTGTGTTGGAGGTGTTTGCTGAGACACAGGGTTGGTGTTGGAGAGCAGCAGCTCAGTGAATCGGGGCTGGTGCTGCTTTAGGAGTTTCATCTTTGTGCCTTTTTTTTGTAAATTCAGTGTTCCCCAGAGACAAGGGCTGGAGTGGGTGTTCTGCAGAGCTCCATCAGAATATTCCCATCTGTAATACGGGCAGCAAAACCAGAGGAATCGTTCCAAACAGGACTGGGCACTGTTCTCACTGGATGCTCAGTGAAAAAGAGACTCCCTGTAGTGAAGGTCTCAAAGGAAAGTGTTCCCCTCTGGATGTGTTTCCCAAGGAATGTGTGAAATGCAGGATGGCCAGGCTGTGCTGAGTGGCAGTCTGCAGGAATCCAGTCATTCTTTGGCTCTGGGAATGGCCCTGGAGAAGCAAGTGAGTGCAAACCCCACAATCCCAACAAAAGCAGATCCAAACTCGCTGCAGAACAGGGATTGCTGGATGCAGAGTGGGAATTGTTTGGTTTTCTGGTGGATTGAAGCAGTTGCTGTTAGTATTTTATTTGGTGATGCAGTCTCCTGCATTTCTTATTGTTGGAGTGCCCTTTTGGGGAGGGAGCATCACTTGTGGAAGAATTCTCAAGTATCTTGGTTTAGGTTAAATACAGTAACTAAACTATTTTTTATATTTTTATGGAAAGAGTAGTGTGTAGACTTACTTTGGAATAAACTGTACTTATTTAAATGTTTGAAAATCCTCATGTTGTGTGTCTGTCTGTGACCACTCCTGTGTTTTACAGAACATGTTGCAGGCTGTAAATAAATCTACCAGAAAGGTGTTCAAGTCTTGTGGAGTGAATGTGCCATTCAATGGGAAAGTGAATCAATTATTAAACACTAGTTGCTACGTTGAGGCTTACTGCAAATATCTAAAATATTTGTGATGTTTGTGTGCAGATTTCAGCTGGAGTTGCCCTGGCCTTCCCCCACAGAGGGGCAGGATTGCTCCCCAGGAAGTTCTCCAGCCAGAAGTCCTTCTGTATCAAGATTTTTATTTTTTAATTTAGTTTCAAATCCAATGTTTGTATTTGCTGTCTTTCCTTCTTGCCTTTTCTGGTTACTTTGTCTCTAGGTGTTGTTATTTTACAGAGTAACCCCCCGGCCTGGCCAGAGCCTTGCAGAGCACCTGCCGGTGCCTCCGCTGTGCTGTGCTGGCGGGTGAGGCGTTTTTAGTTTTTACAAGAGCCCCGTTAACCGGAGCGCTTCCCGGCGGCCGCTTTAACCCCTCCCGCTCCGGGCTGGGCCCGCGCCTGCCGGGTCCCGCTCCCGCCGCCAGGGGGCGCCAGGGGGCGCTCCGCGCGCGCTGCCCCGCGTGACTCTCCCGCCGCCG